>JAQZBX010038373.1:0-23441 GCA_029593785.1 Cabassous unicinctus | reverse complement strand
GAAGCAGGAGTGGCTCAGTCAATAGAGCCCCCGTTTACCATGTGTGAGGCCCCGGGTTCACTTCCCGGGGCCTCCTTGTGAGGGCAGGCCGGCCCGCGCGGCGCGAGGGGCTGATGCAGCGGGACCTCACAGCAAGGGGAAGATAAGCAGACACGGAGAAGACACACAGCGAATGGACACAGCAAGCACAAGCAGCAAAGGGGGGATAAATAAATAGATAAATAAATCTTAAAAAAAAAAAATTATTCTTTATCCACCTCAATATTGTGTCCTCATTGATTCATCATCATCAACATGCAGTTCAATCCTTAGTCTTTCTGTTGTTGTTACATCTTGGCTAGATCCTGCAGCAAATGCAGGGTGTGGTCTCGTTTTCAAGTATGCCAGCACTACATTCCCTTCTCATCTGTCAGGGACCCACTGTTTGCAATCAGGGCTCTAACCTTACATAATAGACCTGCCTACATTGAGAGTCCAACCTATTCTGGGGTTCCGCCACTTTTATGATTTATTTCTGTGCTTGGTCACAAGTTTGTATGTGTGTGTTTGTGTTATCCAGCTACAGGAAATGAAAGACCATATACTGTGAAGAATGTTTCTGTCTTTCACGCTTAGTCCTAGATGGTGCATTACATTCTTTCATCTTTCATTACATTTTGCCAAAGTAGTAATAGCCTCGGCAACATCTAAATAATGCCAATGTCCTTATAATCACTATTAGCACCATGTTTCTTAAATGTCTGATACACTGAAACTTCTAGTGTATTTCCTCCACTAATATGTCAACCCAGATCATCAGCAGTGAAAATTTTTACAAATATGCCTCTACCTTGTGCTCAAGGCTATCTACGTTCCACTTATTACCAGTAGTGGGTTCTTTATTGCCAATCATCAGGTAAGTTGGTTCCAGGATCTGATTTTAGCATCTTTTCTTTTTTCATACCACTGTCAGTACCAACTGTTGAAGAATGAGTTTTCTGGGAGGTAGACACTAAGATAAGAATTTTAATCAGGAGTACCCTTCTAATTAGCACATGTCAGTGGAATGAAGAAATCAGGATTGCAGAAGGAAGGAGAATTTGGGCTACAATGCAATTACAACAAAAGCCTCGGCCAACATGACCAGGAGTTCTAAAGCTGTGGTGATCTTTCAGAACTCTCCTGAATCTGCAAAATACATTGACCAGTCATTGGATTCAGGCTATCCCTAGAATTTGGGCTTAATATTGGGAAAAATGGACCTTTTCAGCTGAGGGCTGTCAGCTAGCAGCATTTTCAGTAGCCGGGAGAAGAGATCCCTCAGTACTCAAATGTGTGTGTGTGGGTGTGTGGCGAGGGTGCTTTCAATGACAACGACAATCTTTAACCAGGTGTCTTTCACCTTCATATTATCTCTCTTGTGAGTATTTGAATGTTTTTTGTGTTCAGAGAGACTCATTCTAGAGAAAAGTTAGAAACAATGACTTCCAAAAGCAACCCGGAGTTTTAAGAGTGCATACTTCATTAGTAAAAAAACCTTATAATTAATGCTGATTTTTGATTCATTGATCTTTTGAAGAAATGGATAAACAAATTAGCGAAATAAATGTACATACAATATTTCATAACATAAGCCTCATAAAGAGAATATAAAAACGCTTTTGTGGTAGAATGAGTTTTGGAAACCACTGCTCTAGATGCCTTAAAACCTATCCATACCTGCACCCATGTACACTTTCATTCTTCCTCGAATCAAAGACCAGCCTTTCCACAAGGACTGAAGATACCATTTCCTTGTTTTCTCTTAATTCCCTCTTGTTCCTGCATTTTAATCTATCACTTTCACCTGGTCCATTTCACAAACACACATATGCTCTAGCATCTCCCAAAATAACTCTCTTTTGATCTCCCATCACTGTCAGACTAAATTTGTCTTTTTCCCAATCATCCAAATTTTGACTTCCCTATTTCTTGGTTTTTGTCCTCTTTGCTGCAAGACTTTTCAAATGGGATTGCCACTCAATTCTATTTCTTTATTTCTCTTTTACTAGGGATTTACTCCAACCTGAATTCTGATGTTTCACTGAAATGGCTTTGGTCAAGACTAGTAGATCTTCACATGATGTTCAAATTCAACAAATACCATTTTATAACATCCCATCTCATCTTACTTGTCTATTCTCTTGGGAATTTTTGATACAGGCAACCACTCCTTCCTTCTTGGCTCACTGTTCTTGGATTTAATAGTTTTATATACTCCTGGTTTTGCTTCCTATTAATTTTTCCTCCCTTGATTTTCTCTTCCCCTTTTTTGCCTGGAAAATTTTGAAGCCAGTAGAATTTTAAATCCTTAGAACACAGTCCTTGACCTTTCATCCTTCTCTTTTCATATTACATCTGATGACTTTAAATAACAGCTAGGCACTGATGATATTCCCAAAGGTATATCGCATACAGAGACAAAACCTACATACTCTAGAGTACCATATCCAGCTGCCATGTAGGCATCTTACTAAAATGTATCCCAGAGTTTCAAAATATCTAAATTAATAAAATATCTAAAACTGAATCCTAATTTCTATGCTCCTAAAATATTAGTTCCTTTATCCCTTTATATATCCTATTTTTGCAACCTTCCTTGTCTCTATCAGTTGTACAAACTCAAATCATTTACTCTAAATTTACTTCTAAACAGAGTTTTTCCTAAACAATCTTTCTATTTCACTTCAACAAATTCTACCAATCATGCCTCAGATATTGAATTTATCAATTTTTTTCCAAATAATTCCCAACAATCTAACTAAAAAATATCAAATTTTGCCTAAAATAGAACAATAGTCTCTGTCAGGGATTGAATGAAGTCTAAATTCAAATCCAAAGGATCCTGTCTAAATTCCCCATAAAAGCATGTTTAAGGCCTAACCCCAGTCCTGTGGGTGTGAACCCAATTGTAAATATTTTAAAGTATTGGCTAAATAGGGTCATCATTTCAGAGTAGATCTTCTAGGATCCTATTTAGCAGAGACCAAATTGAGTCACAATGTGCCTTAATCCATATGACCATAGTCATAGAAGACAGAGGAAATTTAGATGCTGTCAGTCAGTTAGAAGCCAGAAGCCCAAAGAAGCAAAAAATGAAGCAGATCTCCAAGTCAAGGAACCCCAAGGACTGCAGCAGACAGCACCAGAACACTACAGACTGGGAGAAAGCATGGCCTCTCCAGACCTTGATTTTCAACTGCAGACTGCAAACTGTGGTAATAAATTTCTGTTTAAGCCAATCAGTTTGTGATACTTGTCATAGCATCCCCAGCAAACTAAGACATTCTCTAAGTAGTCTTTCAGATTCCATTCTAAGTCTTTTTCAAGTCATCTTTTTTATGGACATCAGATTAATCTTTTAAAATGTAAGTTTGATCATGTTACTCCTCTGCTTAACATAATTCAATTGCCTTCCAGTTCATTTCCTTATAGAAACTTCTCAAGAGGCACTGTTTGGTAAAGTCCCTGAAATTCCTTTCACCATTGTTTTTCTAGCCTATCTAAGACTCAGGATTTCATTTTCTCAAAGAATGACAAGTGTTTTCCTGCCCCAAGACACATGCTGTACCTTCCATATCAAATGTTCCTCCCCTTTTCTCTAGCCTTGTGCTTTCATTTTTGCATTGGGGCCATAGCTTAAATGTTACTATCACAGTGATGCCTTTCTCATTGCCCATAAGCCTATTTGTTTTTCTCTCATCACACCCTATTTTCTTACTCAGAGTCTTGATCTCATATATATTTATTATTTTACTGATTTATTGTAGGTGTTTTCTGCAGGAATCATGTCCCTTCTGCTTTCCATCACATAGTTAGCAAAAGCCTGCTGCATATCAATTACTTGATGCATATTTGTTCAATGAATAAATAAAATATCTCCATCTTTGTTTCAGTGGCCAATTAGGTTATGCTGTGTCTCACCTTAGCCCTTTTGTCATTTTGCTTGACAAGGAAGAAGCTCAAAGACCCCATCACAAAGAGTTGTACATTCACTCTCCACCATCCCCAATATCACCTCTGTTAGTTCAGTGCCATGAGAAGCCAGGTTTCAACAGGCAGATGAAGAAAATGTATGTCCGAAATACAGTAACCACAACATTCAATGGGTTACAAAGAGCAAAATACTTTATATGTTAGCTGCATTTCAGGTACTGAAACCCCTAAGAAATAAGTGGGTATGCCTAGACCTGTGATAGCCTCCGAGCCTATGGCTCTGTGAATGCCTCAAGATGTGATATCTCTTTCTCCATATCTAGAGAGCACCTTGTTTAGCAAAGACTGATAGCTGTGTTCCTAGGTGAACTTAACTTTTAGCTAATGCCCTTTAACCACAGAGCATAGCTTTCAATATGAAAAGACAGCTTGTTGGAAACCAGATAGTGGCAGTAGTGGTTACCGTTTATCTTTTAATGCACTCAGTGTTTTATCCTACATATATATTATTGCAATTATTCAACCTCAGCTTGAAATATAGGTAGAGTTAGTATTATCACCATTTTATAGATTTAAAAAAATCTGAGTCAAAACCATTATTGCTTAGGATACAACTCTGCCCTAGGTTTCTCATGGTTTCTCATGGAAACCTAAGTGTCTCCTATACAGACAACACAATAGAACAGGGTTGCTGTTGATTGAAGTTCTGCAAATGCTTTGTTCACAATGACCCTTTGTGAAACCCTTGCTGTTTTATATGTAGAATTGGATTAAGATTAAAGATACTTTCTTTGTCCTCATTCTCATTTAAGATATTGTGAGGCTAAGGACTGTACTTCTAAAATATTCCCTGTAAAAAAGGACGTAATACATTGAGAACTGCCCTCTGAAAAAGATTGCTTTTTCTCTTTTTCCACAATGTCCTTGATAAACTGCTCAGGGTGGTGCGAGACACGTGGTCTCAAAGGCAGGCTGCTGTTAGCACTTGGACTGACATAAATTAAGTACACACATGCCAAGTGGGTCTCCTTTAAAAAGAATCCCAGAGTCTTTGTCATGCATATGAAAAAAGGGGGCATAAACAGTATCATCGATGTGCTCCTAAACAGGGGAGGCATACAGAAAATCAGAATAAAAAAGAAATAAGAAAATGTTGCAACAGTATATCTTTATAGAAAAAAAAAAATGCACTTCATCCCAATTGTCTCCAAAATTATGCAACCAAAGGAAAGGATCCTGTCAAATTCCTCTCTAATTAAATTCATACATTTGTTCCTCTTCTAAAATGGCCACACACTCCATCTGCTAGTGCAAAATGCTTGTGTTTTTTTCAGCCAATATTCTCATGTTAAGCTGTTCATACTGAGATGAAGGGCAGGGGGGCCCTGGCCCTTACAGCATCTTCGTGAAGACAGTTAAAAGAATTTTCCGTTTGCGCTTGAGTTATTTATCTTCACTTTTATGATAAAAAGATCAAATATTGCAGGAAACTTAAATCATCACAGGGTTCAAGTTGCAGGCACGACACTGACAGGTTGATGAACATTTTTAGTGGTATGATAATTTGGTTGAAATGCAGTGATTCTTTTTAACAGCTCATATTAAATCAGAGGAGTCGTTAACTATAAAGCCACTCAAAAAAACTCAGACATTTCATGTGCATTTGCCACAACATGCATGTTTAATCCATGTGTTGGGTGCTTTGGCCTCATGCTGTATAAAACCCACAGAAATCTGTTCTACTCCCTGAAGGACGTGGAAGCTTTGCTTACTTTAGTTCTTTTTCATTATGATCCCCCTCCAATTGCCCATGTAAATTCTAAAGCATCCCTTATTTCCAGCCTCAGCTCAAGTAAAACCTCCTACATGAAGTCTTACCAAAGCATACCATTCTAAGATTTGATTATTTCATTCCTTCTTTCTTTCATATTCATCTCTTCCATTCATTCAGTCTACAAATGTGATTTGAGAGATTTTTATTCTCTCAAGTCAATCCCTGTGCAAGAGTTAGGATACCTTCTCCCTCTGGTCTTCAAGTATTTACAGCATTAATCATTTTCCCTTTACTGGGTAATGCGTGTTTTATGTGGTTTTAGTATTTGTTTCTATACAAAGTTTGCATTAATTGTGATTTTTAAAAATGTCTGCCTCTATAGACTCTCATCAGGTAAAATGTAATAATTTATGGTTGCTGTTACTGTTACTAGTAGTAGTTGTGGTAATAAATAATAAAGTCCACAGTGAGTGTTCAATAGCTTGGCTATAAGGGTGAAGTTTCAGCTTAGAGTGAATTGTATATCATTCAATTCAAAATATTCAAAAGCAACAGAACATTACCTAAAAGTAACTAAATGGCATAACCCCCACATAAATCAATGGCAATGCACTTCCCACCCCTTTTAAAAATAAATACTGCTTATTCACTTGGAAAAGAAAAGTTTCTTGAATAAGTCCCTTGTAATTCTAAGTGTTGATGGTGTCATTGTGTTGGTCATTTTTGGAAGAGGTAAACAATTGCCTCCAATTTAAACGAGAAAGTTAATGGATAGCAATACCATCCTAATGAGAACCTTTAGTCTGCAGAGAAACAAATACCTAAATTCAAAGCTCTTCCTGAAGCTGACCTCCAGGTTTGACTTTCTTGCTTCCTCTTCTGCTACCAAAGAGTTCTTCTGGCTGCTGCCTTAGCATCTTCCCAGATTCTGTTTCAGATACTTCACACATCCATCAAATAGTGGACCTGGGATTGGAACCCCAGGCTTATCAGACTTAGCTGTATAGATCCTTTTCACAGAAAGTTTCTACACTGCTTGGCTTGAGGTTATATATTCTCTTTCTCAGTGATAAGTCCTTTCAAAATGCATTCTTTTCAATGAGGGAGGAAAGCCATAACATTAGAGCTAAGTAGAAAACTTTTATATTTTGTAGGCTTATGGGACAAGCCATTTGTTTTACGTTGATTAATTCTTCCTGTACCCTGATCTGTATTTCAAAATTATTATCACATTTCCCAGAAGAAGAAACTCATTTGGGGCACATTAACTTCCTGTAGACACCAGATAGTACATGTCTCTTGGGAATTTCAAAGGACCTGACTCTTTTCACTCATTCAGTCCACTGAATGGCCGAACCCACGTATCTGAAGAGAAGTGATACACACACAAAGAACTAGACTTGAGAGTTGCTCTTTTTGCTTAATTCACATGAAAAATATTTCACTCCAATCATTACCCACTGCTGCCAGCAGAATGATGAAAGCCTTGTTGTTGTCCTCTGGCTTCCATTTTCTGGAAGGAGAATTGACTACTAAAAAGGCATATCCACAAGTCTTGAGATTTTGTAAAGTAATAGTATTTACTTCTTGATCAAGGAATTCTTAAGTGAAACTGGATTTCTGTTTTCTGTCGTAGTTCATGGAGGTGAAGAATACAAAGACTAGCAGTGCAGTTCTGTGCTCCGGAGTTGATTGGTGCTAATGAGCCAGCAGTTTTACCCATGGCTGCTTTTGTATCATCAGTACAAATAGTGGCACAATGAAAAAGGCAACTCACAGTTTAGTGTTACTATGAAAATTGCTTTTAACTCCCTGACCCCATGAAAGTGTCTTAGGGATCCCCAGGGCTAGGCAGACCCCACTTTGAGAATGCTGATGTACTCACAATTTTACTTTAGGTATAATCAAAGCAATTTTGATTATTGTTGTAATGGTACAAGTTTTCTTCCCTAGGTTGAGTTGGTAATGTTTATTGCCATGGTAAGACGCAAAGTGGGTTAATTTTAAAAATTATATTCCTCCACCATGTTTTTAAGCCACAACTGAGCTTGCAGTTAAAAACAATTATCAAAATCATTTAAAATAATGTGTAGTCATAAAAGAGTGATACAAATTCCGAAGCATGCTATTTTTGTGTTTGTTGTAATGTAAAGGCTTTTGTATATCAGCTCAAGGTGAGGTGCTTTTTTTTTTCCTTCAAGATTTTTTATTTTATTTTTCTTTATTTATCACCCCCCCTCCTCCAAATGGTTCTCTCATCTGTCTGCTCATTGTTTGCCCACCTTTTCCAGGAAGCACTAGGGCACGTGAACCTGGGACCTCCCACATGAGAGGGAAGTGCCCAATGGCCTGAGCCACATCTGCTCCCCATGGGCTGTGGCAGGGTGGGGAGGCAAATCTAGGGGACCCTAACTCATGTGGCAGGGTCTGATCTTCTTCTTTAAGAGGCTCTGGGACTCGAACCCAGGACCTCCCATGTGGTAGGTGTGTGCCCAAGGGGTTGAGCCACATCCACTTCCCTCAAGGTGAGGTTTTAAACTAAGAAACTTGTGAATTAAACCACTATATAGTATTCTAACTCCTTTGACACAATTCAATAAAATTGATTGATAAATAGAGGTGAACATTGATTAACAGAGAAAAATTCCAAGAACTGTGGAAATTTACAAGCAGAAGCAGGGAAAAGGACATCCATCTATGCTTGTTCTGGGAAAATACTATTGTTTTTCAGGTAAACAAGGGCAACAATGTGTTGCTTACAAAAAAGAAAAAAGATCAAAATTTGGGGTCAGAAGATTCAAGTTACGTCTCTACCATGGACAAATTGTGTGAAGATAGGTAACTGAATCTCAAACACTTTTAAGTCAAGTGCCAAAAAACATTAGTGAAGAAGCTGGGAAGATTAAATTTAATAAAATGCTTAAAAAGTCATTTGATTATAATATACTGATTTTATTTACTATAGTAATTACTGTGGATATACCTGTGGCTCAATGTCTATTGAATAATAATTGCACAGCATGTATTTTTCCATTTGTCTTTCAATCAGATTGCTGGTTATCCCGGTTCTTTCCAAGCTCCTGTCTGATTTTCTTGTAAGTAATAAATCACATTGTCAAGACCACTTGCTAGGACCAGGTGTCAGGGAAAATTGTGGCCATGAAGCAGATTCATATTGAAGCATCAGCAACCTTTGTACCAAACTGAGCTAACCAGTCATAGCAAAGGAAATAGAATTCCTCCAGATTCAAAAGGCAATGATGCATTCTTTTTGGCATGGCAACAATTAAAATTTTGATGTAAATTAGTGAATATTTAAAAGAACATTTCATAAGAGATTAAATGAACCTTTATTTACATGTAAGTCAAAATGTTCTAGCATGTTTAAAGCATCCATCTCTTTAAGTCTGCACCATACTAGAAATATTAGTACCTCAGAATGAAATTCAGCTGATTGATCCTGTTTGAAGAAATAGCCATAACTTTAATTAATTTTTAAAATGTTACTGTTTCCTGTGTCCTGCTGCTTGTGTTTATGAGAGGTATGGGGAATTCAGAGTATTTTTCTTAGCATTAACATGAGGAGGTGTACGTGGTCCTGGCATTACCAGTCCTTCTAAAAGCAATGCTAATAAAGGACATCATAGATCATTGACTCAAAATTGGAAAGGAATATGCAACATATTTTATTCTAGAGTTATAAAATATTCACATATCTGCTGGATCTCTGTCAGCAAAATTGTTGTAACATTTCTGGAGTTTCCTCTTATCCAATATTTTTTGAAGTGTGATTAGAATCACCTACAGGGACTCTAATTCAGTAGGGTTGGGTGGATTTCAAAAATAATGGATTTTGATTATATATATGAAAAAATATATGCAAACATAATTAAAGAGCATACATAAAACCTCAACTCATTCTCACTGTCATATCATAATGTTTTGTGCAGTAGTCTTTAAATAGTTGTTTTACAATAGGAAATAAATTGTATTGCTGCTGATATTTTGATAATTATGGTTAAGCTCTAATTTGATGGTCATCTCCATCTATTAGAGAAAGAGTATCACATAAGTGGTTAAAGTAACAGATTCAAACTACCAGGATTCAAGAAGTACTATTTTAAGAAGATTCTTCAAGAAAATCCTTTCTGTGGACGTAATACTTGAACAGAAAATAAACTAAGAGAGTGAATTATATGCACATCTGAAGGATGAGGATTCTGATTTAAA
The DNA here is from genome assembly GCA_029593785.1 of Cabassous unicinctus. Lineage (NCBI taxonomy): Eukaryota > Metazoa > Chordata > Mammalia > Cingulata > Chlamyphoridae > Cabassous > Cabassous unicinctus. The sequence continues at coordinate 13,483 of JAQZBX010038373.1, read as the reverse complement.
AAGTAAGAGCAAATGCAAAGGCCCTTGGGTAAGCATATCCTTGGCCATTTGAGGAATAGAAAGCCACCTTAAATAGATATGTAGGGCCCTCAGCCACACGCAAGAATTTTTACTGTCATAGTTAATTTCATGTATCAATTTAGCCAGATTATGGTGTCTTGCTGTCTGGTCAGGCAAGCACTTGCCTGACTGTTAATGTGCGGAAATTTCCTGGACTTAAATCATCAGTAGGTTGATTGCTTCTGTGACTGATTACATCTGTGATGAACTGAGGAGATTTCCTTAAGCGATTAGAGAAGTCTCATCCAATCATTTGAAGACTTCAAAGGAGAAATGATGATTTCAGTAGCCAGAAGAGAAAACTTCCATCTCTACTTCAGCCAACAAGCATCTCCTGGGGAATTCGTCAAAAGCCTTCATCGATGTTCCCAGCTTGCAGCCTGCCCTATGAAAACTGGACTTGCCCATTCCCACTGTGGGGTGAAACAATTCCTATAAAAAATCTCATAATAGTTCCTTCCTTCCGTCCTTCCTTCCTCCGTCCCTCCCTCTCTCCCTCTCTCTCTCTTTCTCTTTCCTCCCTCCCTTCCTTCCTTTCTTCTTTCCTTCCTTTCTCTAGCTATCTCCTGTTGCTTCTGTTTCCCTAGAGAGACCTGACTAATAAAATTATCTTTTAAATTTTTAAATTTTTAAAAATTTAAAAATATTTTAAATTCAAATTTAAATTAAGTTTCAGTAAAAATATTTTAATTATATATGTACATTTTTAAAAGTTCTATTTCATTTGAAAATTTTCATCAGGGAATAGGTACTGTTTAGACATTTTCAGTTTTATATAGCAAATCATTAGAAGAGCAAAATATTAGCAAATTATTTCATAGTTTATTGTTTGGACCACTGAGATACGATGTATTAAGAATTAAGTGAGGGAAGCGGGTGTGGCTCAATCGATAGAGCTCCTGTTTACCACATGGGAGGCCCCGGTTTCACTTCCCGGGGCCTCCTTGTGAGGGCAGGCCAGCCCGCGCGGCGTGAGGGGCCGATGCAGCGGGACCTCACAGCAAGGGAGAGATAAGCAGACACGGAAAAGGCACACAGCGAATGGACACAGCGAGCACAAGCAGCAAGGTAGGGATAAATAAATAAATAAATAATTCTTTAAAAAAAAAAAAAGAATTAAGTGAGCATTAGTGTTCTAAATACTTACTTACAATTACATTTAAATATCACTGAAAAGCAAATCTTATGACTCAAATAACTCTAATTCCAATGGTGAAGATGGCTTCTTAAAGAAAAATAAAAGCATCATAGTTTCTCATGTTAAAACTATTCTTAGGGTCCATATCATGAGAGCTTATTTTAGGAATGCTGTAATGAAGTCCCTTTGGAATTCTTGAAGCTAAGATCATTCCATGAAAATGACATGCTATAGTTGTTCACAAGCTGGAGCATGCCTCCATCCCATTCATCAAATCAGCACACTTGTGACAGCAAGATATCTCTGACATGTGTAGATAAGTGGTAATGAACACATGTACAGGTTATTTGTATATTAATATTTGTTTCAGCAAATTGAAAATATTTTATGTTCAATATTATTAAAATCCACATTAAATGGAAAGTATTCTAAGTGTTGAAAAATTAAAACAATATGTGAGTATACACATACAGACATCTCTTTGTAGAAAACTGTGTATCAAAATGTACTTTGTGTTGATTTTATTTAAAGGCACATAAGGCTCGTTAACAAAATTGAAAATGAGAGCTTTGAAAATTCACTTGGACAATAGTAAATGCAGCATTTTAATTATTTTATTTATTTTACTGAGACAATATGCACATCTCATACTTTGAATCTTTCCAAGTCCTTGGCAGCAAAATCCTGCAACATCTAAAGCAGATGGCCCACTAATTTTAAAGTCCCATGTTAACCAAAAATATTGGAATATGGTAAAAGTTGAATTAATAAAATTATATGCAAACATCCAACAAAAATTAGTACTTGTGCCAAATTCAATAAATACTCAGTTGGAGTTCTCCACTGCTAGAGCCTGTACAAGCCATAATAAATATATTCTTTAAGGCTTCCTCAGGCCTCAGCATGGAAGCCAGATGGAAGTTTTTATTTAATCTGGCCCTATTAAGCTGAAGCATATTTCTGTTCCTGTTATCATATACCCACACTCTAAGTTTAAACTCTAATGGGGACAAATCTAAAGTATTAACTCTATGTAGTCATTTGCCTATATATCTCTCTCTATCTCTATCTAGCTTGTGTACACTATTGACATTTTGACTGGATAATTCTTCACTGGGAGGCTCTCCTGTGCGTTGTAGGATGTCTAATGGCATGCCTGACCTCTAGCCTCTAGATTCCAGTAACACCTGGTAACTTTAATTGTGACAATCAAAAATGTCTCCAGACATTGCCAAATGACCAGGGAGGCAAAATTGCCTCTGGTTGAGAATTCTGTAAGAGAGGTTTTTTTTTTGTCCCCAAAGATTAAAGATTACTATATCCATGGAGACTGGACCCATCAATCACCATGTTTACCATTGGCCAAGACCTTTAAAAGGAAATTTAACTCCTATTAAGAAAGAAAATGTTTTTTAAAAATTTGTATGTCTTATACAAATTTATATTTTGGAACTAAAATCAGAATCCTCATAAATGTTTGAAAGGGTATCTGATGTATCTCAATAATTTTCCCCATTTGTTTCTACGTTAAGGTCTCAATGCGTCTATGTAGCTTGAATGAATAGCTAAATGACTGACCAAAATGACACTTTTTCTCTTGTCCTGCCTACTACTTCCCTAGTCTGATTCCTGTTCAACATCTTGTAACTTGTGTCATAGTCAAATTGGTAGCAGAAAAGATGGACAACTTTCAACAATTAAAAAAAAAAATTGTTATTTGCACAGCAAAATGATTTTTAAGTATGTGCATGTGAAAGAAGGAAGATATAATCCTGTCATTGATAATAGTAATCGAAGTCTTTTATCAATGAAACATCATGAATTTCTTAGAAATTTTTTTTCATATATGCCCAACTAGATGCCTTAATTCTCCATTAGTAGAAATCAATTACTGTTGTAAGTTCAACAAATAAGAAATGGACTCATGGTTAAAATATTTCTTTTTTGATTTTGAATTTGTGGATATCAGGACAAGATTGCCAACCCAGCCTGTTAACGCTGAAAACACAATGCCTCATCAGATGAGAAAATTAAGCTCTTATACTAGAGATAGTTTCATCTACCCAGCAAAAACATTTGTGCAGAAAAAATGATCAAGTGTATATATATATGGCTTTTTGTGCACTCCTTTAGCTATACTCTGATTCTCAGTGACTCTTAAACTGCTTGGAAACATTACAAAATTAGTCTACCAATAATTGGTGATAGATTAATTCTCTATGCTGCTTTATTTCTAGTGCTCTCAAAAATAGTTAGTACATTGAAGAAAATTAAATTTTGTGAAATGATGTGTGCCACGCTTTAGAATCAAAGGACTCAAGTTATTAAATATTTATTTTTTCTCCCCTTTCACCCAAACCTTGACCCCAGCCCAAATATTCCCAGAGTTTTTCAGTCATATGTGAATTTTTAATAAATTATTTTATAATAAGTTTAATTTTTGACCCATACATAGTAATTGAAAGGAAATACGGAGTCTCATTTACAACTCACACTAGATAAAACAGAGAAGCAACATTGGCAACTATAAAATGATTGGGATTTGGAGTGAGACAAAGTAGACTTGGGTTCTGTTTCTGTCAGGAGATTTGGGTATAAATTATTTGAATTTTAAGACTTGGAAATGGACTTTTACCATCATTAATATTACTTTATTAGCAGCAACATTAACAACATAGTAATATATTTAATCACATTAATGAAAAGTGATCTACCAGGTTAAAAATAATTCAGCAATTCCAAGTCCTTCATAAAAATGTGGCTTAGGCACCTAAGGAATAATGTTAAATATTAAGCATTCTGAAGCTTCATTTAGCTCTTGTTTGGTAAAATCAGTGGAAATCATGAATTGGTTTTGTTATTGTAAACTGAATTTTGTTGTAATTTTTCTTCAAAAAGTAAAATTTATTTGAATCCAATTGTGATCATATCAGGTAAGCAGAATAAATCCATATCAGACATGCTTCCCATTTCAGTTGTCTTCTGAGCACTGGATAATCCCTAAATCTCTATTTGTAATCATACCTCTTGTCCTCAGCTCCAGATCTGTGTATGCTATTGCTTGATCATCTTATGCAACTCTAACCTGACGTGGAAAAGTGAGTTAATCACCCTTCCTTCCCTCAGGATTCTGAGATACAAGCACCAGCAGTTGTCCAAATCAGAAACATGAATGTCATTCTTCATTAGTGTCTTCACTACCATCCACAATCCACCTTGTAGTACTGCACAGGATATAGCTCCTTGATTAACTCCACTTACCCTTTAGATCACAGGTTCTCAACAACGGGTCCATGAGCTTGAACTGAAATTCAAAAAAACATTATTTTTGTGGCGATGTGTTGGTGCAGGTGTGATATATTTATTAAATAATACACAGTAAAGTGTGGACTTAGTAAGCTGTCTGTGGTTTTCACCTGAATGGCAAAGGGGTCCATGGAACAAAAAAGGTTAAGAACCCATGCTTTAGATTATTCCTTCACCATATCCCATGACTGCCTAATTGTTCTCCCAGACTCCAGTTTCACCAACACTAACCATTTTCCACACTGGTCTCCCAGGTCATCTTTCTCAAGCATAAATCTGATCAAGCCATCCTCTTTTTTTCAACATCTTCTATAGTTACCTTACTGTATTCAGAATGACTTTCACTCTCCTTAGCATGGCATACAAATCTCTCAAAATCTGGTGCCCATGCAATGTTTCAGCTCAACTTCCACCATCCCACCATATGCGGAATGCAGAACAGCCACAGGAAAACACTTCCCCTTTCCCTGAGAGGCTATTCTTTCCCCACATCATGTTTTTGCAGTCTGTTGCCTCTATTTAAACTGTTCTCCCCTTACCCTATTCAATCCACCCATTAACCTCTATTTATTAAAAAGGTTATTAGTATTAATTCTGCTACAAATTGCTGAGCATTTTCCATGTGCCCACTACTTTGTTATCATACATTCAGATCGTTTGATGGACACAGCAGCCCAGGGATATGTGTATTATCATCTGCATTGGACAGATAAGAAAAGGAGATTCAGAGAAATTCTCCTGCCAAGTGTCATATAGTACAAAATTCTGACTAGTCTTACTGCACCAAGCTGCCTCTTCTTTCAAAATCCAAATAAAAGTCACCTCACCCAGGAAGCCTTTCAAGATAACCCTCCTATTTTATTTTCAAATAGGACCCTAGGCACATCTCTGTCAATTTCTTTTGATCATCTATATGCATGTGTTTGTCCCACTAATTGTTAGCTCCAGGAGAAGAGGGCCAGTGCCATATTTATCTATCAACCCTTAATGACTAGCATAGCACCACTAATACCAGAAATTTGAAAATACGTAGTAGTTGAATTAATAGATGGATGGATAGAATGAAACTTAAATAATTTCAATTGTTAAAGTAATGTTATTTCCTCACCTAAAGATACATACATACATACACACACACACACATATACATAAGAAGTATATATTCTTTTTTGTAAGGCAAGGAAGTCTTGGACGTACAAAAAGAACATGTACTGATTATGTAATTTGATAATATACTAGAGAGACATTTGGTAGGTTAAAGTTGAAAAATCAGACAAGGTCTGTATCAGCTTCCTGCTTTCGAAAGTAGCTCTAATTAAACCCTGTACATGCTGCTCTTTTTCTTAATAAAAGCTGTTCTTATTCTCTTTTTTCTGTGTGTTGAATTCTATTACAGATTAAGGAACTATAATTCTAAATGCAAAATCAAGTTTAAGTAGGTAAATCACCGGAGTCAGTGCTTTTAGACCAGACTTTATCTTGTGGTTCCTATGAATCCTCTTGCCTGATATGCAGAGTTCCAATGTGCCTTTTCCCTTCATCTTAACAATACTTACACACTTACCAACAAAATGACACATTTTATCACATGCCTTAGTAAATGACACAATTTAGCACACCTATTAAAGACCTTCACCTGTGCATATCCTTCAGCTTTATCTTTGTGGTACGCAGAAATGTCAAAGAGTTTCCAGTATGCTGACACCGGACCTATCTTCAGTAATTGTCTCCATAAAATCAGAATTTGAAACCGCTGTCTGTCAGATTTGGAAATATCTCTACCACCACGAGTTAGTTTGTTACAATTAATACTTCAAATGAGAAATGTTAGGGTGGTGAATGTCCTTCAAGGGAAACATTTACTTCCAAAATTTGTTAGTGTAACTTAATCGCATGTCAATGTGAAATAAGGAATGCTATATTTGGTGGCTCTGAGTTGACGTTTGGAATTCCATCTGTATCTACATATTACAACATTGATTTGTATAGTGAAGAAAGCAAGGTTAAATCTATCTCAATTTTGAAATTTTGAAGTAAGTTAAATTATATGTTAATAATCATTTTTTCTATTCTTGCCTCCATAACACCATTTTATAAGTATTTCATTATTTGTGGCATTTCAGAATTATCTTGTGGAAGAAAAGTAAAGCCCTGTTTTTTACCCTATGATCTGTAAGTAATAATCTGCCAACCAAACATAATTTTATAGCCAAGGTAGAGCACTTTTATTTATAATGGCCTAAATCCCGCTCAAGAGTTATCTACTGGCTCCTTAATGTATTAATATAAATGTTAAACCTCTCCCATTTCCCTTTCTTTAGAAAGTCTAAGAGCCTCCACCCAGAGAATATTTCTAATGTTAATTTTAACAAGCAAACCCTTTTGTATTTAAAGGTACCACTCAGAAGCTATGATAGGTCAGTCAATGCAGACACTGGTAATAGATTTAAACTATGGAAAGGTAGCAAAATTATTCACATGTAGAGATCATCAACATCAGGAATCAAGCACTGTCAACAGGTTTGCACATAACATCCTAGTTTGGTGATTCAGGAGGGAAATTGGAGCACCTGATTCAATTTGGGATAAATTAAGAGGACTCCAGTAATGTCATACTCTACTATTAAGGGAGAATAGACCCCAGTCTACTCATCAGAAACTCTGGGCTTCTGATCATTGATCTGCAGAATGGGGACATTGAACCAGATACTCGTTTTTATCTTTATTTTGGAAGGTTTACAGACACAAACAGCTTACAAACTTCAGGGTTATTTGTGCAAAACTTTTTTAAAGAACACTGAATTCAGAAAACACACTCATTTTTTGCTTTTAATGTTGTAATTATATTGCCTAATTAAGACTGGCCATGTCTAATAACCAATGATTCATTTATATACAGCAGGGCTAATTTTTTAAAAATACAAATGGATTTTATAGAGAAGGGGTTTTGCTAAAATAAATAAAGAAGAAATTAGTGTGAAGAAATAAAAAAGTAAGTTTGATACATATAATAAATACTGTAAAGTCCCACAGTAATAACAAAAATTTGGACCACAAATTTAACTCTCAAGTTTCTGGGTAAGAGGTAAATAATGATAAAAAGTATAATTGCAAAATCTTTAGTGACTATAAATATAGCTCACCAGACACACTATATTGGTTCTTTAACTTCTCCCAGTAACAGCTCTTCAACAGGCACCATAAAGAACTTTACATTTTTCCTAAATTCAAATGCATGATAGGGTTAATATCAAGAAACTTAACTTTAATTTTCAGCAATAAAGGTGTACTTTTCTTCTACTATATATTTTAATCCCATCCCCAAACCCAACTTTGCTGCTTCATTTTTGTTCCCTTGCCACTCATCATTATCTAACCCTGATTTAGAAGTTATCTGTTTCTTGTCTCTCCTACTAAAATGTCCATTCCATGATAACAGAGTTTCTTTTTTTTTTTCCCTCTTATGTTTACTCTTTCATCCCCAGCACCCAAAACAGAATCTGGTGCCAAGTGGACGCACAATATCCATTTGTTGAATGAAGGGAATCATGGATGAATGTTTTCAGTGGTTTGAATTGCTGCGTCTGGCTCAGCTCTTTATATCCAGGCCCACAGACGAGCAGCAAGTGTATAATGAATGAATACTAGGGAAGGGGCTGCTGAATCTTGGCTCTTTTTTAGGTTCTGCCCTTGATTTTCCAGGAGATTCAGGGCAAGTCTATGGACCCACCACTGCAGGGCTCACCGTCACCATTTGTTGCAGGAGGGTATTGTGTTTCAGTGTCTATACAATTCCATCATCTCTAACCTCTGAGTTAGTCACATAGCATCTGTATAGTAGGCATTTATGCAAAACGTCCAGTCCCTAATGTTTTTGCATAGTGTAGCCTTGGATAAAAGTCAAAGCTGACTGTTCATTTTCAGGGACTCCCCTTGTACCCCTCCACTTTTCTCCCCATTCCTCTTTCTACTCCTTTTGCTTTCTTGCTTCAACTGTGTCTTCTCAGAGTCCTTCCCATTGTGACCTGCCCTATATCGCAGAAGGTTATGTTTTTTCTCCTATGACTCCAAAACTCAACTGCCTTCTGACAGAAATGTTAAGGCTCTTCTAGAGTTCCAAGATTTATTGGCAGTCATGGACACATGTTCAAAAATTAACTTAAATGTTTCTTGGACTGATCTCCAAGAAAGCTCTCTGCATTTTGTCTTTACCTCTTTGCATTTTAATTTAGCCTATAGGATCAACTATCAATAAAAAGGGGCTAATCTACTGATAGGAATGATAAGTACTACAGAAGTCCAGTGGAAAGTAACTGAGGAGTGAAGTAAGCCTATGAGTGCTGCCCAAGTCATTACACTGTGATAAGCAGTTTCTCCTAAGCATTTGCTGGAATTACTCTAGGATGATTTATCAGTCTGGCAGATTATTTACCTGTGTGGCTAGAGAAACATTTATCCAAATGTCAGTGGAAGGGCACAATACAGGTTGAAGGGTAAGGAAGGCCAGGTTGTTGCTGGTGTTTACATACATGGGGAACCAAGAGATAAGCATATATCTGGATATTCTCTTTTCCTTCCTGGCTGTTCATAAGGATGTGACCTTTCATAACTGTGTTCCCTGAAGTTATCCATTATCTTCTTGAAAGAAAACCTTGGGGACTTATTTAAATCTTTCAGAGAGAAAAAGATCTGCCCTTGAATTTAAGAAGCTTCTAGAGTCCTCAGTGCCTTGGGTATATTTTTATTCCCTTCTGGGTTTTAAGTTCTCCAGCTGGACAAGGTCAACAACTCCCTGCTCCCCCTTTTTTTCTCTGATATTAAAAATCTAAAGTTCTTCTAAAGAACTTCTGTTCTGAAAGACACAAAATCTCAGGATCCTGATTTTTAAAAAATATGTAAAAGCACATGTCCGTTTTACTTTAGAAAAAAATGAATGGATAGAAACTGGGACGTATTATTTACCACAGCAAAGAGTCTTCTAATTCCCTAATGTGTGGGCCCTGATGCTCATATTTCAAGTCTGTCTTTCATACAACAGGAAACCAAGAAGCATAATTCTTTGGTATCTGCACACCCAACCATGAGTGATTTGACTTTTATAAATGTGCAAGAGTTGAATTATATTAATTATACTAATCTTGCATCTTCAAAATTGTTATGGATTAATAAACCACTTAGATGCACTTCTAATTCTTTAGCCAAACATTTTCTACATTTAAAAATTTATTTCTTTTCTTGTAGGACCTAGGGACCAAGGGTTAGAACTATGAAGACCTTGAAAGAATGCTATTTTTAAAAATTTGAATGAAATTTATAATGATGCTTACTTTTAAAAATTCTACAAGCCATTTTAGGCAGTGAGATTTTAAGGTTATCAATCTATCAAATCCTAATTAACCATTAGGAATATGAATATATTAGTAAAGCATTATGCACATCAAACTATTTCCTTAGATTTTATGTTCATGGTACTTGATACAAATATGCTTCTTGAAATGTGGTAGTAAAACCACAAAATGATTGTTTTTGTAAATGTGGATTGCTTCATATCATGGATAGAGGAAGTGACTTAGACTCTTATCCCTTTGACATTTGTGAACTGGGCAGAGTGTAATAAGAAGGTCCTTGTTTCTAAAAGCTCCCATGGTTTTCATCACAGATCTTCTCAGATTGTTTTGATGACAGTGGTCAATGAGAATTGCAAAGAGAAGCCAGAGAGAGAAGTGTGTAACTATACAAAGAAAAGGAAGGAAGAATGAAAGAGTCAAAGAACGTTCTTTAAGATGGTAAATAATCCACTAACAATATGTTTCTCTGAATTTATTCAGGACTCAAGTAATAAGTGTGACAAAAATCCAGTATGCAACTTCCTTTCTAAAAATAATTTCTAAGCAACATTTGTGATAGTTTTCATGGGAATCTGATTACATAACTAATGTCTCTTCTCTGTTATTATTTAATTCTGGTTTTTAAAAAATATATTGTCATGCAATCACCAAAAACAAATATATATGAGTTAAATATTTTTTAATCATTCTAACTATTTTAATCTCTTGATGCCATGGAGAGCCTCCATATGTAAACAAATTAATATTGATATTATTTTACTGAGCACAATTTTACTGCACCTAACATAGGGAGAATACTTTTTTATTGCAAACTATTATTTGTAAATAGTGAGAGAGAGCCATTTATTTTAAGCAGGCATTGACACTTAAACATGGCTTGCTTCACAGAAAAGTTGTTTCCCAGAAGTATGTTCTAAAAATTTAAGAACCAAAAGGAACCAGTCTTAAGTTGATATTATTTGGAGTATGACTGATTTTCTGTCTAGACAGTTATTTAAAGCAATGAAAAACAGTCAGAATGTCAGAAAATAAGTTTACCTTATTCTCTATGGAGACAATTTTTTCAGGTGTCCTTTAGTCAGAAAGCCTTTTTCTGTTTAAATAATGGGGTTTCCAGAAGCAAAGGCATTAACCCTTCAACTCCTCCAGTTTGGACAGAGATAGAATTGCAGCGTGTATACAGCTTTAAGAGATGATAACAGTGGGAAGCAGCATATCAGGGTGGGAGGTGGTGAGGTAGAGAATTGAGCAGTGGCACCATGACAAAGGGTGTGTATAGGGTTGCAGAAGATATTAAGTCAACCAAGTAAATAAATAGAATACAAGTTGGTGTGAGGCATGGAGGGTTTGGAATCTATAAGAGAAAGAAAGCGTACCACAGAGAAAATGCAGACAATTAAAGAAGCGCAAGAGATCATACAGAAAACAAAATCTACAGTTTTAGTTTTGCACCAAGAGATGGCAAATTCTAGGATTAACCCGACGTTAAGTCACTATAGAGACAACTTGTGAGTTTCTGGCAAATGCCTTTTGTATTTATTCTCTAGTAACATAAAATTTCCATGCTTTCCTGACATATCAGGCTGTTTCATATTTCCTTATCTTTGCACATTTTCTTCTTGTTGTGTGTCCCATCCCTCAAGACTCTTATAACAGCCATGTATCCATAAGGCACACGAGGGGAGGTTTCCCAAAGCCTAGGGACTACTCTGGGGCCTACACAAATGCTCAAGTCCTCAAAATAGGTGCTGGATCCAAAAGTTGAACAAAAAGCATGAAAATTAAAATCAATAAATGTTATATCGGCACCATACACACTATGTCAATTTCATTTTCTTCATAATCTTCCTAATCCCTAATTTCTAAACATTTCATATTTGTAACTAATTCAGGTGTTATATTTTCTTAATTTCATGTTTAGCACATTAAAACCATATTGATTACTAAGTAAGAATAGCCAACCATACTAAATATCTCAATAGCAAAATGTTAAAATCTCTTTTAAAAATTAAAACAAAACAAATATTTTTATAAGGATATGGAGTCACTGAAGATATTTCATAAAATCTGTGAGTTGTATGTGTGGGAGTTGACTACATAGGGGAACTGAAGGTGTGAAAACAGCCCTATCCACCTTGGGAACCTGGTCAACAACTCATTCTCCAACACTCTTCAGGTGTCAAGTCTTCTAAAAAGCTTTTCCTAATCCTTCAGACAATTAATCATTCTTTTCATTCCATCTCCTTAGTATCTGCCACAGTCTGCTCTAATGATTGTTTACTACTGAGCCTCTCCTCCCAAATTGTGACCTTCTTTAGTTTAAGATCTGCATTTTATTCCTCTTTTTATCCCCAGAACCTGCTATAATTCTTGCTATTTTAGAGAGCTTAATGAATATTTGTTGAATTGTATTAAATTTAAAAGCAAAACTGCCAAGGCAAATACAAGAGCAAAAACAAAAACAAAATGAAAAGTGGAGACAGCATTTCAAAACCTAAAAAATGTGAGAATAAGACCAAAGTTTGGTCTTTTAATTTATGGAGAAATTTTCTTTAAAAATATTTATCTAAACTTCTCAGAGTTGTTCTTCAGGATAATTTAACGTTTGGAGTCTTAGTTAGAAACAATGAGCTCTCATTGATTTACAGACTGGTATTGACTTACTCTGTATCATGAATTATGCTATTTGATGGGTATGGAGAACCATGTAAGATACAGTCAATTTGCTTGGAAAGTTCATATCCGCTAGTGAAAATGGATGTGAAAACTTAATGAAACACACAAAATGGTTTGGGAGAACAGAGGAATTAATTATATTCTTTGAGTAGGTACAGGGAAACTTTATAGAAGAAGCACAATTTGTGCTCTATATTGAAGATTGTATAAGTCGCCACTGGCTTAGAAAAGAGTGGATTTTTAATGGGCAAGAAGGAAATAAAATGAGCAAAGTTATGGCTTAGTGGAAGACCATAAGCAGTCCTGTAATTGAGGGTGTAGTTAGCAATAACAGGATATAAAAGTAGATGTATAGGTGGTCAGAGATCTTGAATATTAAGGTTGTACTTAATCCTATAACAAAGCATCAAATGTAATAATTTTCATGTAAGCATGTGTGTATGTATGTATATATGTGTGTGTGTCTCATACAAGCACACAGAACTACCTAGTCACATATCTTATACACCCTTAGAAATGAAAATTATGCATGAGTAAAGAGAGCAAGTTCTGAAGTGACATGGTCTGGGTTCAAATCCTGACTCTCCACTAACTGAGTGATCTTGGGCAGTTATTTAACTGCTTCAGCCTTAGTTTACTAATATGATAGAAGGGAATAATAGTAATGACTTCATTGAATTGTTGTGAGTTATTTCACGTAAATTATAGAGAAGAGAGCTTGACAATAACTTTTTAATAAGTTAAATTTAAGGTGTCTTTATACAGAATTTGAGTGCCTTGAAAACAGGAATGGTTTCTTATAAGCATATTTATATCTCACAGAACAAGGTAATCAAATTCAGTAAATATTTGTTGAGTGTGTTAGATATAAGAAAATAATAAGAGTTTTTGGATAAATTCCAACCTTTATTACTATTTCAAACTGTTTTCAATTTCCTAAACCATTTGTTCTTTC
>JAQZBX010038372.1:0-23417 GCA_029593785.1 Cabassous unicinctus | reverse complement strand
AAAAAAAAAAAAAAAAAAATCATATCATCACTATAGCTGTAGAAGTTCCAAATAGTGCTCACTCTTCACATTTTAAACTCTCATGGATGGCAAAAATAAATCATAAGTACAATAAATCAATTATATTAAGAAAAATAACAATAGCTAAAAGTTATTTAGTATATGTACTAGGCCCTTTTCATGCTTATTAATTTATATTTTGGCCAGAACTGGTATTGTGCCTATTAACTACACTGTCTTTTGGATTTTTTTTTTTTCTTTAATATTTGCAAACACTATTCAGAGACGTAAGAGCATCTTGCTTCTGGCAGGGACACTGAAGCTGGGGCTCATCTAAAGACGCAGTCCTAGGAAACAGAGTAAGTACAAGCTCCCGTCTCTCCGACACAAAGGCCAGACCACTTCATAGCAGCGGCCAGGCTGAGTCCAGGCTGCCCCTCCAGCCAAGCCCCAGGCTACTTGGTATTCAAGATGGGCTTATTCATTTTTGTATGGAAACAATAGATGTAATCAGCATATTAACCATCCTTTAGACTCAATCATAAATTCCTCCCTCAAGAGTAAATTGTTCTCCTTCCTGTGTATCTCAAGCCCTTGCAGGAGAAAGGGCAGGTAAAAATAGGTTACCAGGCAGGTATCTATATCCCTCAGTAGCACAGGCAAGGGGGCCTCCAGGCAAAGCTCAGCAGGAATGGTCATAGAGGGGCACAGGGAGGGTGTGCTGTGGACATGTGGGGTGGGGAGGATGCTGTGGGGACTGCGTCCCACTGTGTATTGTGGAAAGCATTTGTGGGAGGAGGTGCCATGGGGGTACGCTGTGGGGTACAGCATGGGGATGTGCCACCACACGGTAGCAATTTGGCCAAGGTCAAAGTCTCTGCCTTGTCCAGCCCCTGGCAAAGCCCTGTCCTCCATGGGATACACAGGGTGGGTGGGTGATTGGATGTCAGGTGGTGAGCAGCTGCTGACCCATTCCATTCACCCACAAACCAGTTAATCAACCCCCAGAAAAGCCAGTGGACTATAATTTTATTTTAACCATGATTTTTGATGATCAGTGACCTCCTTCCACTCCATTTACCCTTGTTAATTGAGAATTGACTATGCAGTTAAAATGAATGCTTCCTCCTCTAACAGAGCCATAGCAGATCCATCTTCAGGTCCCTCGCAGCTCAAAAAATGTGATGTGTCCACAGGTATATTGATCTGATACAATTCAATTCACCAAGAATTTATGAAATTACCACTACGAGGTCACCTCTTATGCATTCATTTGTTCAAAGGCTGATAGCAAAGGAATAGTTTTATTTGAAGGCTAACACTATTTATGAGCTACACCAGTACTAGGCAAAAGCTGGCCTCTTTGTTAGCAGTGATATCTCTACGAAAAGATGTTCAACACAGTCTTGGTGAAGTCTTGTAAAGTGTTGTAAAGTCTTTAGAAATGTTGTTACCTTACAGTTAAAGAGAAGGTTCCGAGGGCTGCTCCTTTTCACTGTCTAGCTATTTTGGTTAGGAAAATGCAAAGTAAGACGAGCCTAAGAGGCGATCAGGGAATCCGATTATCTTGTCCAATGCTAAATTTGAAAAATGAACTTTCATGCAAAATGCCAAAGATTAAGAACTTGCCAGAGAAAACGTGCTAAGGAATATGAAGCGACAAATATAATCTCTATTAAGGTGTATGTACCATGAAAAGCTGTTATGTGCAACACGATGGTCCTTTCATTCAGTCGTCATATAGCAAAGGAATAATGCAGGCAAAAAAAAAAAAAAAAGGAATAATGCAGAAATAACGAAGGAAAAGTCAGTCTGCCCATTTAGGAAAGGGAACTTCCACATTGGAGGGGATAATGCCATGATCAGGCATCAAAAAAGACTTGGCCAATTGTCGTATTTACTTGACTCAGGCCTGACTATAAAGCACCTGTGCCTCCATGAACTGCCTCCTCTACCTCTGCTCCCAGCCCTGCTCTTCCCACTGGAGAGGCGCCTCTTCCAATTCAATCCATTATCTTACTTGTGGGAGTGTAGGGAGCTTCCCAGAACGTAGGGCTCTGGGTTTAATTGAGCCCAAGACTGGGCTCATCTGGTCTGGAGTGCTTAGTGATGACTTAAAAAATTTTTTTTTTATTATGAAAAATGTTGAACCTACAGAAAAGTTGAGAAAATAGTATGACAAACTGCCACATAGGTCCCCAAATGACCATTAACACGTTCCCCTATTTCCTTCACCTTTATTTCCCCTGAAGTATATTAAGGTGCATTCTAAATGCCATGACATTTTGCCTCCAAAGATTTCAGAATGTATCTCTACAAAAAAAGGTCACACTGATGCACAATACCATGACCACACCTGCCAAAATTAACAATAATTAACAAAAATTCCTCAGTATCATCTAATACCAGTCCCAATGTCAGTGAACATCTTTTGGAGAAATAAATACCGATACAGTAACAGTAACCTCAAGAGAGAAAGGCAGATGGGAATGCCTCCCAAAGGCCCTAAGAAGCAAGTGTGCCCCCATCCTCTGTTCCACCCGAGGGTTCCATCGTCCTCAGAGGTGCAGGAAAGTGGGAGGGACATTCCCTCAAGTGGGGGTTTCCTCCTGGACACATTCAGGGGACCTCACTCCCGAGGCCCACGCAAACACAGTGCTCTCCAGCCCCAATCCTGCCAGCTGGCAGGGGGCAGGTGGCTCTCTTCTCCCACCTGGTGGCCAGTTTTCTCCAAGAGGCTGACAAGCCTGGCTTGTAGTCCTAGCTCCACCGTTTACAAGCTGTTTGACCTTGAGCGGGCTGCCTATCCTTGTGGAGCCTCTGTTTGCACACCTGTAGTATGGGAAGACAAAACCTGCCTCACAGGGTTGTCATGAAGAGTCAATGAGACAAGACATAGGTTCACAGAGCAGGTAGCACATTACCTGGCCTGAGAGCAGCTCACCAAAGTTTGGCTGCTGACAGTAGGGGTGACAGTAATAATTTTTCAGGCTGCAAGGGTTGCCAAAGGCATGGGGGTGAGGACCAGGCAGACGTCCAGGTGTGAGTGAGAGGCCTGCATCCTACCCAATCCTCAAGGCAGGACTCTGCCCAATCGAAGAGGCTGTAGGGTCAGCCCTTCCCCAGCTCCTGCTTCCTCTGATGTAGGAATAGTGCTGCTGGAGATGAACATGCTAAAGATTTGCAGGAGGAAAGTCACGTTGACTGTGGGGACAGGAGAGTTCCCTGCAAAGTGCTTCTGGCCATTCAATCTGCCCATCCAGGTGTCTCAAGACTCCTCTGGTCTCCCACGTGTTGGTGAGGCCCCAAACCTCACCCTGGGGGCACCAACCTTGGTTCTTAAAGGCACTTGCCCATTAGCTTTTCTCCACTGACTCTTTATCAATGCTCACCACTACCCACCATGACCACCACAGTCCACTAGACACCACTGTTTAGTCAGCAGCTACTACACTGCAAGCGCTTTGCTGGGTAATTTTAAGGACCTCATCTCCCTGATTCCACACTCTAAATTTTGAGGTAGGCATGATTATCCCTCTTCATGGGTGAATTAGTATTCTGTTGCTGCTGTAACCAATTACCATGAATTTAGCAGCTTAAAATAATTCAAATTTACTATCTTAGATTTCTGAAATGGGTCACACTGGCTGAAATCGAGGTGTCGACAGGGCTGCATTCCTTCTAGAGGTTTTAAGGGAGAACCTATTTCCTTGCCTTTTCCGGCTACCAGAGGTTACCGCATTCCTTGGCTCATGATCCTCCTCCATCTTCAACGCCCCAAATGGCTGATATGGTTTTTCTCATGCTGCATCTCTCTGACCCTCCTGACTTCCTCTTTGACGTAAATTACAAGGATCCCTGTGATTAGACAGCCCACCTGGATGATCCAGGATAATCTCCTGTCCTGAGGTCAGGTGATTAGCAACCACAATTTCATCTGCAACCTTAGGTCCCCATTGCCATGTAACCTCACATATTCATAGATTTTTGGGATTAGGACATGGGCATCTGTGTATTTGTCTCCCAGTCCTCAGCTTAGGGGGAAATAAGGATTAAGAAAAGCAAATCAGAGAGAAAAAACAGGGATGTACAGGCTTCTTTGTTGAGCATTTCCCAAACCAAGGAAGAACAAAGCTTCTCTCTCTCTTTTTCATTTTGCACTTAAAAAAAAACAAAACCCTTTTTATTATAGAATCTACACAAAAGTAAAGAGATTAGCATAATGAACCTTTTCTTAACTCCCAGCCTCACCAAATCTAATTCAGGTACTCTTCACAGTCTTGAAATTCAAATTCTGAATCACCATCTGTGGGCAGCTTCATTTTGTTGATCCTGCCTCCCTTAGTTTTGAAAACTGCTCCGTCACCACTTCTTATGATTCTGGAAGGCTGTAAATCAAGTTAGCCAGAGAATTTCAAATTCCTAAAAAAAAACGTGGCCCAGGAATGGACACATGATCCCTATAGAACAAATCTGAGTCCTTTTTCAAGAATTAATATAGACACTGGGCAAAAGAGAGCCTTCTGAGATCATGAGCTATAAACTCCACATAAGCCAGGAGCTGCCATCTTTCCTATTAGAGAATGAAGCCAACTCAGTGGTAAGAAGAGCTGAAAGACAGAGAAGGCAAAATTTCTAGAGCCATCATCTGAGCACCTGGATTTAACTATGCCTGATGTCCCAAAAGTTTCTTATTCTAATAGCCACGTTCTTATTTTTGCTTAACCTAGTTTGAGTGAAGTTTCTATTCTTTGCAACAGAAATCATCTCGAACATACACCATCCCAGAAAACTTTCTTTAAAACAACAAATCTGGGAAGCAGATATGGCCAGGCAACTGAGCTCCCGTCTACCACATGGCAGGTCTGGGTTCAGTTCCTGGTTCTTCCTGGAGATGAGCAAGACGGCGAGCTGATGTGATGGGTTGGCGCAGCCAGTCGACGCGACAAGATGACACAGTGAGACACAACCAAGAGACAGTGAGGAAACACAATGAGAGATGCAGGGAGCACAGGTGGTTCAGGTGATTAGCACCTCCCTCCCACATGGGAGGTCCCCAGGTTCAGTTCCCAGTGCCTCCTAGAAAGGGAAGACCAGCACACAACAGACAGACACAGCAAATCCAAACAACGAGGGGGCAGGGAGAAATAAAATAAATCTTAAAAAAAAACAAGCACAACTGTCAAATTTTCTGAAGGAGGTTAGCTTTTGGCCTCCTTAATTTAACAAAAACAACCTATATTTGAGGAATACATTTCCTAACAGAAACAATGTAAGTACATGATTTAAGAATAATTCCTCAGTGAAGGAAGAATTCATTTTTGCTGGATTTTCATCAGGACAGCGATTCATCAATCCTGTCTTCGGACTATGCCATGACCCCTACCCACAGCCTCCCCTTGAGTCCCTACCTGTGCTATTTTAGGATAGGACAGGCTGTCAGAGGGTGGTCCTGGGCTGACCACGGAGACGCTACAGAAATTTGGCTTTGAACCTGAGCCTCCTGGGGTACCTCACTGTGCATGAAGCCAGGACAGGGTGGGTTGAGATTCCAGTTTCACTGACAGACCAAGGGAAGAGGCACACAGGCCTGATGTAGTAGCTGTCACTAAAAGAAGCACCTGTGAGGTCACAGTGGGTGGAATCCAGGCCACCTGGAAACCTGTACTGGCACCTCCCCCCATGGTCCAGGCCCTCCATGCAGTGTGGAAAGAGACCTCCCTGTGCTAGGCAGTGTGGACACGAGCTGCCCTGGCCGCGGGCCCTGACCTCTGGATGCCCACGATCCGGTGAGAGAGGCATAGTAAACGCCATGAAGGAATGAGAAGCAAGGCACTATGGGAAGAGGATGCACAAAATGGGCTGGACGCCTTCCTAATTTATCATCTCACATGAAAAATGACATATATATGCTATTCACTGAAGCATCATCTGTAATAACAAAAAAAAAATTGAAATAGCTCAAATGGCCACCCATAGGGAACCGAGAGAGAGAGCGCCCTCCATGTACTGATAAAGAAATACCTCCCAGATATACTGTTCAGTGAACAAAGCAAGATGCAGAAAACTGAGTACAGAATACTGTTTTCCACAAAAAGGGTGAAACATAAAAATGCCTATAAACTGAAAGGATTTAAAGAAACTAATAACAGTAGGGAGGTGGGAGCAGATGCTAGGTGGATGGGATACTGGATGAGAGGGAAAATTTTCGTGGCACACATTTGTATTCTTAATTTTTGAATCATGTAAATACATTATCTATTTAAAAAATTAAAAACAAAACAGAAAGCTTCAGTGGCATTTCCGTGAGAAAGGAGCATTTAAGGTATTCATCAAAGGACAGTAGGATTTAGACATGTTTGGGACTGAGGGAATATATATTTTCAAAGAGTGCCACATTACTATCTCCTGACCACATGCTCTTCGAACAATATGATGCTGACATCTCTCCAATTGACAGGTGAATGTATATTCCCGCCCCCTTGAACCTGGGCAGGCCAGTAAATATGGTGAAAGTGATGTTATAAGACTTCTGAAGGTAGGTCATAAAAGGTGATACACATGGCAGCTCATTTTTGACAAGGATGCTAAGACAACTCCATGGAGGAAAGAATAGTCTTTTCAACAAATGGTGCTGGGACAACTGGAAAGTCATATGAAAAAGAACGAAGTTGGACCTTTACCTCATGCCATATACAAAAATTAATTCAAAATTAATAAAAAACCTAAATGTAAATGCCAACACTATAAAACTCTTAAAATAAAGCATAGGTGTAAATCTTCATCATCTTCGGTTAGGCAGTGGTTTCTTAGATAAGACAACTAAAGCACAAACAACCAAAGGGAAAAAAAAAGATAAAATGGACTTCATTAAAATTAAAAACTTTCGTGCTTCAAAGGACACTACTGTGAAAGTGAAAAGGCAAGCCACAGAATGGGAGAAAATATTTGTAAATCATATATTTGGTAAGTGCCTAGTGTCTAGAATATATAAGGAACTCTTACAATTCAAAAATAAAAAGACAAGTAATCCAATTTAGAAATGGGCAAAGGATTTGATTAGACCTTTCTCCAGATAAGAAATACAAATAGCCCACATGCACATAAAAAGCTCAACATCATATAGTCATTAGGGAAATGCAGCTCAAAATCACAAGAGATACCTTTCCACCTCTACTAGGATTGCTATAGTCAAAAAGATGGACAATAACAAGAGTTGGCACGGCTGTAGAGAAACTGGAACCCTCATACGTTGCTGCGAGGAACGTAAAATGGTGCAGTTACTTTAAAAAACAGTTTGGCAGTTCCTTGAAAAGTTAAACATGGGGTTACCACACGATGCTGTAATTCCACTCCTAGGTATATACTCAAGAAAACTGAAAACATATATTCACACAAAAACTTATAATGAATGTTCATAGCAGCACTTTTCGCAATGGCCCCAGAGAGGAAACAACTCAAATATCCATCAATAGATGGCTGGATAAATAAAATGTAGCAAATACATACAGCAGCATAGTATTCAACCATAAAAAAGGAATGAAGTACTGATACATACTACAACGTGGATGAACCTTGAAAGCAAGTTGAGTGAAATAGTCCGGACACAAAAGGCCACATATAGTATGATTCCATTTAGGTGAAATGTCTAGAATATGCAAATCCATAGAGACAGAAAGTAGATTAGTGGTTGCCAGGGGCTGTGGGGAGGAGGGAATGGTGAGTGACTGCTACTGGGTATGGGGTTTCTTTTTGGGATTCTGAAAATGTTCTGGAATTAAAAAGCAGTGATGGTTGCACTTATGAAAATACTAAAGAACAGTGAATTGTACACTTTAAAAGGGTGGATTTTATGCTATGTGAATTACATCTCAATTAAAAAATAAAAAATAACAGCAGAGAAAAAAAAAGGTAGGGGGATATAGCTTCCGCCTAGTCCTCGTGGAACACTTGCTCTTAGAACCAAGCTGCCATGCCGTGAGGAAACGAAGGGCCCCAGCTGAGACCCCAGCTGCCAGTCATCATCAACTACCCCCAAGAGAATGAGGAAGCCTTGCAAATGGCTCCAGTCCCAGCTACCATCTAACGGCAACCAAATGAGAGACCTAGAGTGGGAGCTGCCGAACGGAACCCAGTCAACCTCCAGAACTGAGAGCGAGCATAACACAATGGCTGCTTGGCTTTAAGCCCCTAGATTTTGGGTTAATGGGTGGGAAGAGAGAGGCAGCGGTGGGAGGACAGGCACATGCAAAGGCACACAGGCAATTTCCCACCAGGGAATTGTATGTAGTTTTCAGTTTGTGCCCTTGTCTTACACCTGATTTTCCCAAACTGAAGCTTTCTGACAAACTTTGACCTGTTTGCCTATGGTCCCCAGGAGGCAGCAGAAGCTACCCAAGAGGGGCAGCTCTTTGGTTGGTCCTGTGAAAGGAGGAAGAGTTTAGAAAACTGAAACATGCTGACTCCCAGTGCCACAAGAGGCACCAATCAGCAGCTGCTGGCTACAGGGTCTGGGCTCCTGGAAAGGGATGTGATGGAGCTAAGGAAGTGGAGGTGTCCGCGGGATGGTGATAGATAAAAACCAGAGCGTGGGTGAAATCATCCAGGTGGGCGCACAGGCCAGCAGAGGCTGAGAGCAGAGCCCTGGGGTACACCCCCACTGAAAATGCCAGCAGAGGAAAGAGAGCAGGAAGAGAAGTCAGAAACAGAGAGGAGGAAGGAAAATTCGGGAAAAAATGGTCAGAGATGCAGACAGAGAATGCCCACTGGGCTTGGCAACATGGGTGTCCCTGGTGACCCACAGCACAGCAGTCCTCCCGAAGTGGCAGAGAAAACTTAGTCTCACTGCATTCCTATTAGTGCAAAGGACTTCAACCAAGCTTTATAAGAGACTGGGCAGCAAAGGATTTGGGGCTCCCTGCTTTATCTTCTGAGGTGTATTAGAGGGGAAATAAGGAAGACAAACATAAATATGCACATGATAGAAGGAAAAAAGGGAGACAAACATTGGCAAAGTGAATAACGTTTATGCACAACCAGAGGTGACGATGAAGGTGGTCAAACCAGCTGCTTCTTGAATCGTCCTTTTTTTTTCCAGACACAGACTATGAAAGACTCCTGTGTTGACCATTTGCAGCCACGACAGGGACAAGTAAAAAGCTCTGCAAACTTAGGAGCCTGGAGAAACCATAGATTTCATCTAGTAAGCTAACTCTGATGAACTTGCAGTGGCCGCCTGGAATGCGGTAGAGGAGGATTCAGGGCTCAGGATCAATCAGTGAGGCTGACGTTGTGTGTGTGTGTGTTTGTATGTGTATGTTGGGAGGGAGGTGTTGAAACTGTAACTCCACCAATGACGCCCCCAAAGGCTGTAAACCCGAATGCCCGTGCCCCTCCCCGCTAGGGGCCAGGCAGGGAACATGGACAAGGGAGGCTGGCTAAGGGCTGTGAGGCTGCAGGGCAGGGAGGGCCGGCAGAGTTCCAAAGAACACACACAGTGTTCAACTTAAAAACTCGGAGAATCTGAGGCTACAGGGCCAGAGTAGGCATATCCACAGGCCATTCAGCCAGTGGGATCCAGAGTATGTCAAATGGGACAAGAAGCATGGAGGTGGGGAGCCAAGCCTGGTTTTAAAAGTTGTTGCTATAAAGATTTAGTTCAGGATTTAGGGCCCTTAAAACTGAAAAACCAATAACACAAAAACAGCAAATAAACATAAAGGTCATTGCTTAACTTGGCTCATTTTAGGATTAAAAATAAAAGTTATAAGAGTAATAAAACAACATAGAAAGTTTGAAATATGAAAAAAAAAACATAGTTCCATTGCTCATATGCAATTCTTGTCCCCTTTAAGGCTTCCCCCTGTTGAATATTTCCATGACTCCATCTTTAAGATGATGGCATTTTCTGTTCACTTGGCTTGTAACAGCTGCCAGTGTTGCCCATCTTCATTTTGTTAAGTGCTGTGTAATATTCCATTAACTGGGTGTTCGGTCATTTGACTATCCTCCTACACTGCGTATTCAGGTCACTCCTAAGTTTTCACTATTATATATAATGATGCAGCAAGTATCTTAATACAGTGGCTCTTTCACTTTTCAGATTATTTTCTCAAGACAGAATCCTAGAAGTAGCCAAATGATATAGATATTTCGGTGATACTTGGAACAGGCAGCCCCCCTGCTCTTATCTATGATCCTTTGATTACTTGCAAAAATAAGGCGGGTAACAGAAACTGCCGTTTCTCTCACCAAAAACATTAAGATGAGAATGGTCAATAATATCATAAAAGTTACACAGTAGAAGGCCAGATAGGGAATTAAAAAGCAAAGCAGTCATTTGATCCTCAGTATAGGTTTCTTGCAATTAGCGCTCATTGCTGATCTTAAAAATGAACATGTGAAAGTCAATAATAATTTCAGGTTCATTATCATGGGCATTAAATTCCTATTCACTAATCCATGCAACAGGCATTCTGTCCTAAGGACCACCTGCTTATGGAGAAACTTTTCACCTCCTAAAGGCTTCTCTTTACCTGACCTGATGTAATTCCGTTCCTGACAATGCCATTCAATCTCTTCTATATGCCACTCAGAGCCCTAATTCTGGTTAGTCTGCACCACTTGTTTCCATCACTTCTTTTTTCCAATTGCAAACTCTTTTCAGAGAGCAGACGGGCTGCCTCTTGTTATTGAGAGCAGAGCTTGCTGATGGAGGGGCGAGGATGCAATTAGGCTGCACATATTTGTCAGCCTGGCTCCCCTCTCTCCCCTCTGCAGAGGGCTATAACTAGCTGAGAACGATCAGAATCAAGGCGCTAACCCTCCACGCCTGCCTGTAATATGTTAACTTGGCTGCTGCAAGTCAGTTCCAACACTCGTACCTGGTCTCTGTACTCTTTGACAGCTCATTTTTATAAGAGAAAGCAAGAGAGGAGGGGGATTGATGGAAGTGGGGAGGCAGGAAGATTGGCTCTAATTTAAAACCATCGTAGGAGCTCTAAAAAGTTCCAGGTTGACTGATGGACACATTTACTCCTCAGAACCCTTTTCATAAATACCCACCACTTAACATGCGCTTTGAAAAGGCATAAATACGGTAACTGTGTGTCAGCCTTTATGGAAGGGAGATTTCCAGAGCCACTTCCTTTTTCCACGGCCAAGAGCCACACAATTACAATTCCGTTAAACTGTACCCTGGGAATGCAAGCCTTCCCTATCGCCTACACATCGCGGCCAAACCCACCCCACCAAGAGCGGCAAGGGGGCCATTGCGATCTCTGCACAGCAATGCTGGTTTCCTTCCTTAGCTCCCGGGATGACGGCAACATAGCTCTCATAATAAGGTCTACGGTTAAGACTGATAAAGTATTTTGTCAATAGCTCTGGCCAAACAAATAAAATAACCTCGATGATATTCAATCATGGAGGAAGAATGATTCCTGGGGCTGACTGGATCACATAGTACCTAAAACAGCCCTCTTAGTTTTATTTTTCTCCTTATGCTCTTTGCAACGGAATGTTTTGAAATCAGGCATGGTGGAATGGCAAGGCTCACTTGCCGGCCCCTTGCAAAGGACAGGACTGCCCGCCAGCTCACCCTGCATGCAGACAGGGGTTCCTGCCCCTCTGGACAACAGCAGTCAGCTCTGCCCTTCTCTCCTCGCAGATGGCAACTCATTAGCAACAGCATGATAGTCCACACTGGTATGGTGGCCTGGCGTGTCCCAGGGTGATCAGAGAAGGCTCTCTGAGCCTTCAGAGGCTCTCAGGTGGAAGTGAGAGGGCTCCCGTGCCCGCCGCACCAGATTTACCCTCAGGGGAGCTGCGCTCCCTTCCACTGCCCATACCCAGTGTACAATGTCTGATGCTGAGAGCTGGCATGTCCAGGAAGACAGCATCCGAGGGGCGGCTCTGTAAACTTTCAAGGGTTAGGAGGATTTGAGCATTGGCATTCTGTTTGGAAGCCGAGCACAACTGTTTTTAAAAGTACACATTCTTAGTAAGATTACCTTAGCAGCATAAAACATGTTTACCAGAATTTCTATAAAAATACCATCCAACAGTCCTTGAATGTAGATGAATAAATGAATATAAGGCTCCAACCAATACTGATGGGCTCGTTCTATCTATACTTATACTGACTATACTTCTAAATCTGTCCCACCTTTACACATGCTCATGGCATGCCGGGCTTCTCCTTCAATCAATCCAGTTGAATATGTGTGTGTATGTGTTTATGTGCTTAATTCTCTTTACTAACTCTGTCTCATGAAGTCTGTGGACTCCACGAGGGTCGGGACGATGCCATTTTGGCTCACATTCTAATACCAGGACACTGCTCGAAGCCTGGCAGATAGGAGCTGCTCAATCAATATTCATGGAAGGAAGGAAGGGAAGGAGGGACAGATGGACAGAGGGAGAGGGGGAAGGATGACACGCCAGACACAGTGCTGGGTACCAGGAAGGCTTGGCCCACTTGCTGTGGAAATGCTCACAGCCCAGCAGGGGAGGTAACTCCAGAGGGGCTGGAGAAGGGCCTGCCCGACACAAGTGCCCACCTCTGCGCTGTGAGAAGGCAGGTGAGCTGATTCAGACAGGGCAGCTGCTGTGGGAGGCCAGCTTTAGGGGCGGGTCTGGCCAGATGCAGGGATAGCAGGAAGGCATGAAGGTACAGATCAGCCTGCACTGGGCAGGAGGCCAGGCCCAGAGATGGCACTCCTGGGTGGAAGGAGCAGACAGCTCTGGCTTCTGGAAGACGCTGCCACCCTCGTCCAAGGCACCTTCACCCCAACACCCATCACAGAGGACCTTAAAATTCCCCCAAAGCCGATTTCCCCAGATTCACTAGCAACAAAATGCTCTTCTAGTCCTACTTCCTAGACTGGCACAGCTGGTCTATGTGTATGTGAGAGAGATGACGATGAGGGAATCATGAGTCCACCGTGGTCTGTTAAATGCCACCATGGAGAGCTGCACGGCAGACCAGGGGGGCAGGAGCTGCAGTCCCAAGGCCTGGCCTGACAAAATGGGATCTGTCGGTCTTAACCAGAGAACTATGATAAACGAGCCAAGATGGGCACTAGTCAGGACAAGCCACTTTATTTTAAGAGCTTCGACAGCCCAAAGAGGTTTAACATGGATGCATGGAAGATTTATCTAGATGATAAAACACCTGAACTTGAAAGGCACATAAATTATAATTTTAGATGTTTTTTTTCCTTTTAAGATTCCACATAGTCAAGGGCTTTAAGTAATGAACAAAATGCATGTAAAGTTGACTTCACCGCACATAAGCTGTCTGGTTAGTGTCTGAAGAGGACCTTTGTTTCTGAGTTCAGAATCACCCACCACCCACCGGCGTCTGTGGCTTTGAACAACACACTTCCCCACATTTCAGTTTCCTCATCGCAGTGGAGGGCACTGGGAAGATTCATAAATAGAATGATAATAACAGTTACAAGAATAGCTATTATTGACCAAGCACTTGCCATACTATGTGCACTGAGGTCAGCTCTTCATATGCTTATCTCGTTACAGCTCAGAGCAGCCCTATGAGTTAGGCACACTCACTCCTATTTTACAGATGCAAAAAAAAAAAAAAATGAGGCTTGGAGAGCTTCTGTGATGTGCAGGCAAGGTCACAAAAGCAAATGCAGCTGCCTGTGCTGAGCTGGTCAACACCAAGCTGCAACACACAGGAAAATGTTCGGCACTCGGCAAGTGCCTAAAAGCATGAGTTATCTTTCTCCATCTTCATCCTCCTCTTTTTACACTTATACACAGAGAACAGTTTGCCTCACAGGCTTACGCTCCTATTCATTGTGGCCCCAGGACTCTGCTGGCTCACAGAATCGGGACACCACCGCTCCCCCACCAGTTGCGGGTGATTCCGGTACCCAGGTGAGGGGAGGGCGGGGTCTGCACCAGGGACATCCTGAAAATGACAATTTTAGATCTTTTTCCACTCTATTTTCTGCCCACCGCCCCCCCGACTCTGGCTGTGCTTTCTATGGCCTGAGTCTGAGTCATCAAAGGCGTTCAAACTTCCCAGGGGCGGCCTGGCAGTGTGGCTGCCCTGGAAGCCCTCTATCTCGGGAAACATCCCTCTCTCCAGACTGGGCTGATGCTTTCTGGTAAAACCACTGCAACAGATAACCCAACTCCCACCCTAATCACCCCGCACAGTGCCTCATAACCCCCTCCCCCCCCCACCAGGCACCTTATTTCACCGATTTTTGCCCAGGATAACAACGTTAGTAATATCCTTCTACACGCACACACGTCGGGCACTGCTGGATGTATTTTATATATATTAACTCATTCAATCCCCATAATAACCCTCTTACGGGGCACTATTATTTTTCCTGTTTTTTTTAGGAAGTTTGGGGATATGCCAGATACCGCGTTAAGCTCTGTCCTTATCATTCCAGGAGGGACAGTTATGAACTCAACTCAGAGACAGTAAGGGACCTGTCCAGGATCAGTCACAGAGCTGAGGCCAGGTCTGTGACCACAAAGCCTGGAAGCTCCCTTCTCTCAGCGGCTGCCACAGAGCCATGGTCTGCAAGGGGAAACCGGCTGCACAAAGGTTGTCCTCTCTCCCTCTCTCCAACATCCTTCTGTTAACTTCTGTCCTGTTTTTACCACTCCCCACAAAAGGTGCCCGACTCCTCCCCCCCTCCACTCCCCACTTTCTGGGCCTCTCAGCCAGTTTTCATGGAGTAAATCTTGTGTCTACACCAACGATGTGAATGGAGCCAAGAAAGGTATTGTGATTATTCGAGACAATAAAACACACAAAGCAGCTAACAAACAGGTGTTTCCTAAAGCCCAGCAAACTTCTTCCAAATCCCTGGGGTCTCAAGGTCCGAGGGGTCCTCAGTCAGAGACCAGAAGAGTTGCTACCTCGGAGGTGCTTTCTGGGCAGTTAATCGGGATGGCACCAAGAGCCGAGAGCCACAAGTGAAAATCAGGAAGTACTTGCTGCTTGGTTGTGGAGTGTGAGCCCTAGGTTCCAGAGGGCTCCTGGAGCCTGCCATAACAGGTGAGGTTTTCTGGGAAATGTGTGTTGTCCAGGAACACAAGGGCTTTTCCCCGCAAAGCCAGCTCCTAGGGCACCAAGCACCTGGGGCTGGAACTGTCACACTGTCAGTTCACTCCTGCACTTCGCCCACCTGTTAGAAAGTGAGCTCCAGGAGGGCAGGGCCTGTGCTTGCTGTCTCAGAGCCAATGAAAAGTGGGCGCCACTTAAATGTTTCAAAATCAGCCATCATTTTATAGATTAGACTGTTTGAGCTTTGACTCATAAGCCCTCAATATACAGAAGTGGAGACAGGACTAAAGGAGAGGGGAAGTGAGCTTGTTCAGAGGCAGGCACACTGTGTCTAGTCCAACACATCCTGCCTCGAACCTGAAACGTCTTCACCTTTACGTCACCTACTGCTCACCTGGAACCATACCAAGTGACTGATACTTACCATCTCAGTCTGCAGTTCAGGATGATATGAACAGTCCCATTTTACAGAAGAGGAAGTAACGTAGCTTAGGGACACTGTCCCTGCAGTTTTCTGCAGGCCAGCACCTCTGACCTTCCCTTTTATTAAACAAGACATACTCTCCTAAGTCCACGGGTTTGCTCTGTTGTTCACCATTCAGCAATTCTTTGATTCATCCTGAAGTTTTAGCTCCAGCCCCATTACAATGAAGACCACCTGTTAAATGCTGTCCCAGCACCCTGTACTTTTACCATCTTCATAGCTCTTAGATCAGTTTGAAATGTTATATTTGTGTGCGTGGATTATATATTTGCTGGGGTCTCTCCCTCTAGACCGGAGGCTCCACTGAGCCCACCATTGTATCCCCAGCACTGAGCATAGTGGCACACGATAAATACTTGTTGTATACTTATTTCTATGTGTTGAGCGCACCAATGCTGAAGGTAGGATCCAAACTCTGCTCTCTCTACCCGGATCGGGTCAGAGTCACAGGTGTACTGGGAGCTAGGGTTGACAAGCTGCAGCCAGAGGCGGTGGGCGGCGGTCCTGGGGAAGAGTTCTCGGGCCCGACCCACAGGGCCTGGCAGTCGGGCCCCGCACTCCGCGGCCACCTGTCACCCAGGCGCCCAGGTCTCCACCCCGGGCCGGGAGTCACGTGGGCCCGAGCATCCTGGCCAGGACCCAGCTCCCGGCGGCGCTTACCTGCGCGCAGCGAGGCTCCGCAGTGCACTAGGCGAGCCTCGGGGTACTGCAGGGGGCTGGGGGATCGGCCGGGCCCAGCCCGAGCTCCCGGCCTGCGCGCGGCCCTGCACCGGAAGACCCGGCGGGGACGGCGCTAGACCTCAGCACGCGAGGTCATCTCCGGGTCGGGCAGCTCCTGGGCAAGCCCGCACTGTCCCCTCCCTGGCGAGGTGTAAGACGAACTTGACCTTGTGCTCTGCCCACTCTCCCTGGCTGTGGGCGGAGTCTGAGGAAAACTTAGCTGTGCGCCCCGCCCTCCCGCTGTGGGCGGGCCCTAAGACACCGCGGCCTTGGCCACGCCCCTAGCTCCGTGCTCCGCCCACTGGTCCCACCCCCAACGCGACTCCCGCCCTCTGGCCCCTTATGCAAAGGCCCTTTACTGTAGTGTACACATATTTCCCTGTTTTAGATTCAGTTTTATTATTTTTATTTAATTTTACTTTATTTTTTAAAAATGAGTTAAATATATATATATCAAAGTAATGCATGAGCACTTAAAAAAAAATAAAATTATAATGAAAGCAACAGGCAGCTCTCCCTTGCTCCCCACCTACAGCCCTTTCATCAGCTCCTCTGCATTTAGTTCTGGAGTCACCCCCTTGTCGCTTAAAAAAAATAAAAGCTTACACAGCTATTTCTTGATTTGTTTATTGACTCTTTGCCATGTTAGATGAGAATTTACTCTCTTACTGAGCCCTGCCTCCCTTCTTCGGATATATTTACACCTCTGTTCTCAAGTCCTGCCCTGCTGAGCTCTGAGATCTCAAACAAGGAGTGGATGCATGTTTTCTGGAGACTGAACCTTTTACAGAAGGGGTGGGGGGCAGGGAGAAGAGCTTTTTAAAAAGAGAATACAGACTTAGGGCTTGCAAATGAACATATATTTAGAATAAGAAAAGAAATCTCAATAAAATCCTGGGTCCCCATCTCCTGAGATCTTAGGTAATTTACTTCCTGAATTTGCTTCCTGAATGCAGCCTGGTTTCTCCTCCCCACCCAGATCCCTCCATAACTACCATCATTCACTGGGGCCCTGCAGGAGAGAGGTCCAGAAGTTCAAGATTCACCAGCTTCTGCCAAGAGGATTTCCTAATGGAGTGGATTGGAGTGTGCGAGAAAGCGACTTCAAGAATGATGTCAAGGTTTTGTGATTGCTGTACACTTAATTTCCAGCCTTTCCTAGCATCAGTGACAAGTCCTCGGTTTAGTATGGAGAAAAGTTCATAAAACTGGTTCTGAGCCCCTGTCCCCATCAACAGATCCTCACAGTACTCCCATGAGGTCAGCTGGGGTGGTATACTGACCCTCCTTTTAGAAGGGCTCATTAACTTGTCCTTTTTGTATTAGAAACAGTGGGGCACACAGCTAGCAACCAGTAAGTACCATTGTGAAGGGGTAGGTTCACCCTTTGCCAGTGGACAGAGGAAACAGCGCATGCCCTCCCCAACACCCCCTTATCTCTCCAGGGAGCTCAGTCTTCCTCCCTTCTCTTCTGCTCAGTCTCCCTCTCCTTCTCATTTCCAGTTCACGAAAGATCAGGGACTTGGGAGTAACTCCTACTTCGGTGTGTAGCTCCAAGCTGACCCTGGACAGATCACTTACCTCTCCAAGTCTCAATTTCCTTCTCTGTAATTGGGGGTAATAGTTACTATTACATTGAGTTTGGGAGAGGATTAAGTGGCTTAAAAATCCATGTGCACAAGAAGAATATTCCTGGAGGTTCACTTTAAGTGAGTTTGTTCCTCAGCAGGGTGGGAGACTTTTGAGGAAGGCAAGAATATGTGTGTAGCATGTGGCATCACAGGTTGATGACAGCCCTTAGACTAAAATCAAGAGCCAAGTCATGGTGAGTGTGGGACCTGGCCTGGGGTGGGAGAGGCTGAGCACAGAGAGCAAGAAGAGAGACTAGGCAATACCTTCCCCGTGGGCTAGGAGGAAGCCTGGCTTCCTGGGCAAGAAGTGGTGCCCTCTAGTGGTAGGAGGTAAGAACCTCACATAATGGACAAGCTCTACCTAATCCAAGTCCCGGAAGGAGCACTGGTTGAGAAATCCATTCTGGAGGGTTCCAGGTTTGTGAAGACCATGCCTCAGAATTATCCCATCCAAGGAAAGGCTGTGAGAGAGAGGTCTAGAACTGACAGACTAACTCATGTTTTTGAACAAAAAAAATATTTCGAGGCATAAAAATGTGGTTATGAAAATGAGATCAAGGTATAACACTTTTTCAGCCTCTTTCTATCTCCCAACAGTTTTGATGAAGTTTCAGTAGGGACACTTTGGGCAGAAATCAACATGCTCAAATCAAAGTAGGCTGAGAGTCACTGTCTCAGACTTAGAGTTGTGTACCAAGAACATTCTGGAAAACTCATTTTTGGACGGAGTCAAGCTTTTGTGTTTTGATGAGCCCACCCTAATCTTGACTTCTGAACTGCCACTGAGGACAAGCAAGCCAAAAAGCAAACTTTGGATAAAAATAAAATATGAAAAAAGAAGACTAGTAGGCTTTTAAAATGACCAAAGAGGGCAAAGTTTTCAAACACTCCAAATACTTCAGAAAGTGGTTGTTTTCCTACAAGCAATTAGATAACGCTAATACCAAGTTTTTCCTACATGGTCATTGAAGCAGTTGTCCCCTAGAAAGCTTTCATTTTGTCAGACTGGTTCCATTGGCCATATTTACCACTGAGCTAAATCCATTTACAATATTCCTCTGTTCAAAAGCTCATATTGGCTTCCACCACAATTAGGATAAAATCCCAAATGCCCCACTATGGCCTCTAAGGCCCTACGTGACCTACCCTTACAAGCTCTCCAACCATCCCTTACTTCCAGTCTCCTTATCTTTTGCTGTCCTTGACCACATGGGACCTGCTTGCACCTCAGGGCCACTGCATTGCCATTCTTGATGGAAATGATACCCTGCCCCTTACTGTAAAGTTAACTTGCTCAGTTCATTAGCTTTCTCACAGACCACCCTACCTAAAACACAAAAACTGTCCTACTCCTATTCATAACATTTATTAACCGATATTAAGTTATATTCACCACTTAAAATGTAAGGTCTGAAAAGGATTGGGTCTTTGTATCCTTTGTTGCCTGATCTAGCCCCACACCTATAACAAAGCCTGGCACCTAGTAGGTATTCAATAAATACTTGTTGAATAAATTACTGACTGAATGAATAATTGAATTGAGGGAAGAGAAAAAAGTATAGACAAAACCAGTAAATATATAATTCAAAAATATTCTAGAATGCAGACTTTCAACTAACCCAGACTGAATTCCTCTCAAATTGGAAAGGATTATTGGAAGAGAGAGTGAGAAAATAAAATCAAGTGGTCAACATGCATTATATAATCTGATTCATAATTATGGAACTTTTTTGCTATTTTATATTTGACCCAATGTCTGTGTTAAATATTTAAGCAAAGGTTAGCTTGAAAGGCAACGTACTTGTTTAAAAGCAGCAAAAGTTGAAAAGGTTCCCTATGTAATTTCAATAATTCAGAACAGTGTTCCGTGACTTGTACTGGCATTTGAAAACTCAGGATGGTAACTGGTTACCTGAAAACAGAGGCACTGAGCTAATATTTAAAGTCTCATCTATTTTCATTCTGTGCATATTTTTTAAAAATTCCTTCTTACTTTTTTTTCCCAACAGTTGCACAATTCACACACTAAAGTTAATAGAAATGTTTCATGGATTATTAAATGCAGCTAAGCAATGAGCTTTTGCTAGAACATAAGGCCAAACTGGGGCCACTTTTCTGTTCTAACAAAGTAACTTTTCCTTGAAGGTAGGAACTATGAATTTACAGAGGCCTCTGCTCTCTATTCAGAGGTTTTATAAGGCCAATGCATGCCTTATGCAAAAGAGGCTTCAAAATGAAAAGCAAATACTTCCTAAAAACAGGCTTTACAGTGGTGCAATTAAGATGTCAGTAATCAAGAACAGTTGAAATCATAGAATTGACAAGTGGATCCTTGAAATTATGACAAGGACTAAATACTGCCTCTTTCCTGATGAAACATTACACTCTGGTGCCAACAGCACTGGAGTGGGTTTTGTTTGGGCTTACCTAGACTTACTTGCCTCAAGAATGTTCCAGTACCAGTTGCCCAGTGCTACAAATTGTCTTTCCTAATGGAACTTTTATACTCCACCTATGTTGCAAAAACCCTAAACCAAGTGTTGACGTCAGCCTGTGCCTACTTGGTACAAAGAGGGACTTCTGGAGGAGGTCACAACCATAATACAGCCTTCACAATGGAAAGCACTTTAGGAATAACTCATCGTTTTACAGATGAGAAAAGAGAATCTACAGAGGTTAGGTGATCTTCTCAAGACCACATAGCTGGTCAGAGATGAGTCAAGATTTATTTTTGCTTTGCTGCAAGGAACAGAAACAGTCTTTGCTAACTATGTATAATGGAGTTTATTGGTTGGACTGGGCCTTCAGAACTACCAGGGGGGCTGGAGGTCCAGGCTTTGAAGTAATAGGAAGAAGGTAGTTTAGAAAAACGAGAAAGCGAAGATCCCAGTAGTTATATCTTAGCAGAGATAGTTTAATCAGGGTATCAGTGGTAAATGTGGCCAATGGAGCTATCATTTAATAGATGATTAAATTCTAGTCAATTTTTTCTGTCCTTGTTTCACTTACTCATGAGTCAAAGTCCTGGGAAAGACCCACTGATGGGCCAAGATTAGGAAATAATCCCTTGACTGTCCTGGGGAAGGTGTTGGCAAGCCCTTTTGACTTTGCTTGTTAAGGAGAAGGCACACTCCCTTTCTATGAAGACTGTAATAGTAGAGAAAGGCAGTTTACCCAGAAGGAAACTCCAAAGGGTGTTGTTAGGAGGAAGGCAGGATACAATAAATCCTAATTTAGTTTGCAGCTAGAGGAGTCCATAAGAAGCAAACAGGAGTCTGCTGGGGATTACTAAGAAGGTATTACTTTCCAAACACAGGACCTCCCCATCCCTGTCCCCGTTCCTTCTTGTAACCTGGAATGTGGATGTATGGCTGGAGACCATGCAGCCATCTTGAGTCTATGAGGTGACAAACATGAACTCCAAAGCTATTTGCTTAGGATAGCTGAGCAAATAAGTAGAGAGTCCAAAATGCTAAATACACCATGAAGCTGCAGTACCACACCTGAACCACCTCCAGAGTATTATTTTTAAGAAAATTAAAAACCTATTTGGCTAGGCCAATGTAGCTGGGTGTATTAGTCAGCCAAGAGGATGCTGATGCAAAATACCAGAAATCTGTTGGCTTTTATAAAGGGTACTTATTTGGGGTAGAAGCTTACAATTACCAGGCCATAAAGCATAAGTTACTTTCCTCACCAAAGTCTGTTGCCACGTGTTGGAGCAAAATGGCAAGGGTTCCAGCTTCCTGAGTTCCTCTCTTCCCAGGGCTCGTTTCTCTTTGGGTTCAGCTGCTCTGCTTTCTCCACAAGGCCAGCTGTAGACTATCAGGTGAATGGCTCCTCTCTCTTCCCAAGGCCTCTGCCTGTGTTTAATGGAGACTTCTCTCCTTCCTCACATATCTGCTTCTCTGTGTGTTTACTTCCCGAGCTCCAGGATCAAAACTCCAGCATCAAAACTCCAACTAATTCCTCTGCTTTGCCGTGTAGTTTTATCTGTGAGTCCCTGCCCACCAAGGGGGCGGGGACCCAATGTCCTACTGACGTGGCCCAATGAAAGCATTAATCATTATTTAATCAAGTAAAAGTGAAACCTCTGAATCCAATCCAATCTAATGTGCAAACAGGCCAGTTTACAAACATAATCCAATATCTGTTTTTGGAATTCATAAATACTACCAAACTACTACACTGGGTGTCAATAAAATGCAGCCAAATACAATGCAATAATGCAAAATGGTACTAGAATTCTGGTCTCTCGGCTTCCTCTGCAGCACTATTTCTGTTCTGCTTACAAAGGCATGGCTCCTGACCTTAAAGAGTGTACAGTCTAATTGAGTAGGTTAAAATAATACCCCTAAGAACCTGTGGTGTCTAACACACTCTGAGCAGTAAAGAACAGACTACCTTAGCAAAAACCATCAGCCCTTCTGCCTAGGCCCTGGCCCCACTCTCCTGCCCCCATGCTCTGCCATTACCCTTCCCTTCTGCATCTTCCCCTTCTCCGCTTCTCTGCTCCTTCCTCTTAGCTTAAAAGGAGGCCCAAGTCTCTCCTATCCTAAAACAATCCTCCCTTTACCTGATCACCTGTCTCATCATCAATCTCTCACCTTCTCTTCTTATCTGAAATTCTCAAAAGAGGGGTCTGTCCCTCCCTCCTCTCTTCCCATAGAATCCTCAACCAGAGCACCCAGCTTCTGTCCCTGCCTCCACACTGAAACCGCTCTTGCCATATTTCCCACAGGTGCTTCTTCGCCCTTATTTTCCTGGAGCTGTGTGCTGCGTTTGATGATGTAGGGCACTCCCTTTCACAAACCTTCTTCTTCCTTGGCTCTGTGACCACACATTCTCCTGGTTTCCTTCCTACCTCTTAGAGTGTGAGACTCTCTTGCTGGGACTGTTAATCAACGCATGAGACAAAATCCTAGCCAATGGGGGCACATGACACACCTCCTTAGAAACTGAATCGTGAGCGCAGAGACAGAGTCACTGAAAGTGGCAGCATTCGTTCAGCCTTTTTCACAGCGGTGCCCTTTTGGAATTGTTCAAGACCTCCTGCCACACAGGGCCCCAGAACTGCTCGGGTCCCTATCTATCCCCCTGCCTGGTTCTTTCCCTCCCCAGTAGCCTCCCTACAAATCTTCTTTTCTCTTACATTAGCCAGAGTCCATTTCTGTTGGTACCTGAAGAAGCCCGTCGTGCCTCATCAATGATCAGTTCTCTAAGCAAATGTGTGCGGGGGCAGGCTGCGGGCCCTGGTTTATACCCATGTCCTCAGGGAGCTCACCCTTCTGGGCTCAGCCCCTTCTCGGGGTGCTCCCTTCCACTCTTGCCTGGGGTCAGGGTTCTCACTGAATGAATGAGTGAAGCAATGAATGGATTAAGGAATGAGTGAAGGCCAGAATGATGGCCCAGATGAAAGGATGCAAGAATGATGAAATGGGAATAGAAAAGAACAAATTGAATAAAGACACTTCAGCAACAGAACCACTGATCCAGTCGTTTAGGGCTGAGATGATCATGTCTACCC
>JAQZBX010038371.1:0-23420 GCA_029593785.1 Cabassous unicinctus | reverse complement strand
AGAAACTTTCTATGATGCCTTAGAAGTAAATGATGAAACTATTATTGGAAACTGGAGGAAAGGTGATCCATGTTTTAAAGTTGCAGAGAACTTAGAAAGATTAACTCCTGGTGTTATATGGAAGACAGAATTTGAAAATGGCAAACCGGAGCATTTAGCTGAAGAACTTCCCAAGGTAAACTCGGAGAATGTGGCTTGGCTTCTCCTTGCAGCTTATAACAAAATACTAGATGAGTGAAACACACTAAGGACAGAACTTTTGGACACAAAGAAAACAGAAACTGATTCTGGAACTTCCAAGTTTCTGGAAATCAAATTCCCAGATGAAAATGCCCTATTTGAAGACTTTACTAAACTTGTAACTTGTAAATCAGAATTGAAGATGCAGTTATCTGAGAAAGACTTGTGGAAAGCCTTACTGTCTGATTGCTTGGACTCCTGCTTCCTGCATGCTAAACCAACAAAGTTTTTGAGAGAGCTATATGAACAAAACCACTGTCAGCTTGGACAAAAGAGGACATGGAAATGAGAGATTGAAGGAGAATCAGCTTTAAGAAGAAAATCATAGAAGCAGAGATCTGGACTTAAGACATCTCCTTGGGCCAAGAGAGGAGCCCTACCCATGTGTACAGAGAGGGTGAGTTTGCCCCTGCAGTTGAAGAGGGTGGATGTTCCTACCCGATGTTCTGAGAAAGTTTTGATGGCCCATGGTACAGAGAGGGTGAGTTTTCCCCAGCAGTTGAAGAGGGTGCATGTCCCCACCTGATGTTCTGGGAGAGTTTTGCCACCCCAGGGTGCAGGGAAGGTGGAGCACATTCCTCAAAGATTAGGGTGGTTAAGGCCAACACCCTATAGGTCTGAGAGGGGTGTACCTGTCCCCCATGGATTTTAGAGAAGGCCAGGTGGTCAACCCATTGCCCTGAGAGGGTTGAACCTGTATGCCAAAGGTTAGGAAAGGCCAGGTGGTCAACTCGTTGCTTTGAGAGGGTTGAACCTGTATGCCAAAGGTTAGGGGGAATGTTGCCTTCACCTCACTGTACTAGGGGCACTAAGACTCTAACCCAAAGATTGGGTAAGGTGTGGCAATCACCCCGACACTCTTGGAGGGTGAGGTCTGGAGCTTGGTCGACACCCAGATGCTTAATAAGTGTGAAACCAAGAAAATGGCCCTTGGGCAAGCCTGTGGAAAGGGTGCGTTCCCATGTGGCCTCAAGGAGAAGAAACCATCTTCTTAAGAATGACTCTCAGACTTTGAAATCGAATGGAGGATGCCCTGCAGTTTTACTGAACTGTAAAGGATCCATGACTCATGTTTAACATACCAGTTTCTCCTTATGATAATGAAAATGTTTATCCTTTGTCTTTCCATTTGTGTATTGGAAGCAGTTCAATGGTTTTGTAAGTTTCAGAGGTCTATAGCAGACAGGATTTTGCCTCAAGATGAACTGTATTTCTTTAAACTGATTATGATATGATTTTGTACTTGAATTGTTACTGATTTAAGGTCTTTTGAATATTGTAAAGTATTTTTGGAATTCAGAGGGTGGAGTGTTACAGTTGGGGAGTTTGATGTAATTATGAATTCCAAAATATAATTGGATCATGCTTGTAAACTGATCTGTTAATCTGGGCATGATTAAGTTATGATTAGGGCGTTGACTGGGCCACGTCAGTAGGGCATTGAGCCCCACCCCTTGGTGGGTGGGGAATCGAATATAAAAGGCAAGGCAAAGAACAGAGTTGAAGCAGTCTTTTGAGAAGAAGTTTTGATGTTGGAAAGAAGGCCCCAGGAGAAGAGAAGCAAGCCGTTCACCTGATCGTCTAAAGCTGTCCTTGTAGAGGAAACAGGAGCTAAGCCCGGAGAGAAGTGCAGCCCCGGGAAGAGAGGAACCAGAGAAGCCTGAACCCTGGGCAAATGTCGGCAGCTGTCTTGCTCCAACACGTGGCAATAGACTTTGGTGAGGGAAGAAACTTATGCTTTATGGCCTGGTAACTGTGGACTTCTACCCCAAATAAATACCCTTTATAAAGACCAACCCATTTTTGGTATTTCACATTAGCACCCCTTTGGCTGACTAATACACTGGTAAAGTTGATCTCTCTTCAGTATGGAAAATCTTTGGGGAAAACGTTCAGTGGTGAATGCATTCCTTGTGTTTCATAAAAATATTAGAAATGTTTGGGGTCAAATGCTTTGTTACTTGGTCCCAAATTTCTGAGGACAAGGACCTTCATCCTTGATGAGACTCTGTATCCGAGAAACAAAATAGCATCCTAAGAACGGTCTCTCCCCCTCTCTGGGGTGCTGGGTACCATCTCTGTCTTCTGTTACATTCAAGGATAAATGAGAATCTGCTCATGAGTAATGCATGCACAGGGCAATGATTTTTTAACATTTTTAAGCATTTTCATGTTGTATTATGTGACTTCTGTAAATATTAACATAGAAATCACTCTACTTATGGATGAATGGGATTATAGACACCACGAATGTCTCTGTCTATTTACTATTTAGAACAGCTTTTCCTATCAATGGACTGTTCTGACTCTGCAACTACTAGCTGTCTAGTTTTTATCCAGTATATAGGTCAGTCTGAGTTTTGGCTTCTTTTTCTGAAAAGTAGGTGGGTACAGACTAGATAATCTGTAGAGTCCCTTTCCATCTGAAAAGCCCTCTCTAGCAAAAACATTCCTTTTCCCCAATTTATTTCCTTCCAGAGGTCAAACCAGCAATTATCCTACCTTTTTGCTTGTGTGTAAGATATGAATAATTTATAAGTGGGAAGCATGATAACCTTTGGCCAATTCCCCTGTGCCACACATTACTAGTGCTCACAGACCAGAAAGGTTACCAAGGACAGATTTTATTTCACTTGCACCTAAAGTCCCTCCCATTTTCACCAGCCCCTAATAATCAATCGCATGATTGTATATCATACATTTATATCATTTTAAAGTTGGAAGGGACCTTAAAGTTCCTGTAGTTCAGTATCCTCGTTTCAAAGCTAAGGAAACTGGGGCTCAGAGAAGTCAGTGACTTACCAGAAGCCACACAGCATGCCCCATGGGGAAGAGCAGGGACGAGAACCAGGTGCGCTGAATGCTGACTGAGGCTCTTCCCCCACCTCTTGTTGCCTCTATTTCGCTAAATTCTAACCCTGCCCCACAAGTTAGGAGATGCCTAAAAAATGCTTTGGGGAGATGATGATAAAGAACCTTGAAAGTGAGAGGTTTTTAGTTTGTTTGTGTTTTTAATACACACTCATAGATCCACTGCAGTCAAAAGGGCGACCGAAGCAGATTTCCTAGAAATGTCAGATTACAAGGAATGTTGGTGAGGCTCTGATCTGTAGCATTTCATCTTAAATGACACAATTTACAAACCCTGAAAAATGAAAGAAGAAAAATGACTCAAAAGAATATTTTTAGCTTCTCGCTGTTGTATTTCACGACTTCTATCACTAGGTGTCCCCCTGGTTAGCAAATTGTGTCTAGAATGCTGCTTCCCTTCACCATAAAGCTGGAGAGTCAGCAGCAAGGGCTCAAGAGGAAGGGCAGGAGGAGGGTGAGGATGAGGCTTTCTGAAGGGGCCTGTGTTCTGGCAGAACCATCATTTTAACACAGAGGGAAGAGTCAACATTTAGCTGAGGGACTGGCTGGAATGAGAATGGATAGATTAAATGTGAAAGGAGCACTGTCAAAAAGCAATTTCCACCACAGGAAATGAGAGTGGCTCAAAATAGATACGGAGCATGATTATACTGCAGGATGGGCCAGTGGAGAGAGGGTGAGCTGTGACATATTCAGCCAGGTCCTGCCCCAAGCCTATTTATACTCAGGACCACTGGTGGGAAATCAGTGCAGGGACATCCTTTGCAAATGGTGCAGAGAAATGGAAAGGTCTGCATCTTTTTGGGTAGGTTCTTATCTCAACAATCCTAGGTCATTTTTGCCACTTAATGCCAAGTTTTTAGAGTCCCACGGGAGCCACAGCCTAGGGCCCCCCCACCACCAACCCACACTAAAACACTGGGGTTGGGTCAATTCAACTTTGTAAGCACTTGGTAATTAGGAGTCAAGCCCAAGACAGAAAGAAATTGGATTCTAACCAATCAGAACACCATTTCAAATGAAAGCAACTCCCTAAATCTTCTTTAAGCAGCCAACATCCTTCCCTTTCCCATAGCCACCCCTAAACTGTAACGAGTTCCCCAAGGACAACTTGCCTTGA
The DNA here is from genome assembly GCA_029593785.1 of Cabassous unicinctus. NCBI lineage: Eukaryota > Metazoa > Chordata > Mammalia > Cingulata > Chlamyphoridae > Cabassous > Cabassous unicinctus. Next base: position 19,189 of record JAQZBX010038371.1, on the reverse strand, counting down.
GCAGAGTCCACAGCCACCATTCTTAGATCGTCCCACCATTCCAGAATCGTTGCTTTGGCAGTGCAGTAGTTAGAAGTCCAGGCTTTGAGTTAAAATCCTGGGTTTTAAGCAAAGTCACTTAGCCTCTCTGAGGCTCAGTGTGCTAGATAATCTGATTTCCTGTAAAATATGCCTAATAATATAATACTTGCTTCATAGGATCGTAGTGAGGATTCAATGAGAGAATGTGTGAAAAGTGTTTGGCACAGAACCTGACCCTGAGTAAATGCCTAATAAAAAAGTGTCTGTTTTATTAAGGGGCTCTTTGGGGTCAGGACTCTTGTGCTTCTTAAATGGTTATAAGGAATCACTTTTCTTGTCCCCTATCCCAGCCTTAATGGATAAGAACTGATGCTGTCGGGAGAGGCCCTGTGCATGATTTCCACCCTGTCCTAGGCAGCGTGCCCTGGGCACAAGCTTCCTTCTCTCTGTCCAGTGAGAGACAGAGAGGAGAGACACTGAAATATAAAACAGAAAGATAAGGAGTCTAAAATGGGAGCTTTTAAATGGGGAGCTGGGGAGCTTCAAGAGGGTCTCAAGAGATGAGTGAGTTTACCAGATGGATAAGAGGATTGGCGTGTTGGAGGGGATAACGTGCAAAGGCACTGAGGTGTGAAGTACACACATGGTCAGGGCCTGAAGAGCAACTCAGTGTGGCTGGAGAGGTGGGGATCTGAAGGGTAGTGGGAGAAGGGACAAGACAATTACCCTAGAGCTTATACACTTAAGGGTTTTGTTTGCCTTACTAGAGAGTGTGAATTTGATCCTTTGAAAGCCTTTAAATAAATTGGTCTCAAAAAGATGACCTTGGGGCAGGGTGGAGGATGGCAGGGATGGAGACAGGAGGCAGGGAGACTGATTTGGCAGATCATTGCTGTATACCAAGATGGTAGCAAGAAGTTTCAAATACAGCCAGCTTAGGAGTAATATTTCTGACCCAACATCTACAGGCCTTGGGGTCCAGTTGGCTGGTGATGAAGGTGAGCCAAAGGGAGGGATGACACAGAGTTGCCCTGCTTGAGTAATTGCACAGATGCTTCGGAGGGAAAAAAAGAGGCCCATTTTGATGCATGTGAGTTGGAGGTGCATAGGGAAAACCCAGGTGGTGGTGTCCAGGAAAATGTGAAAAAGGAGAGGTGGAGTTCAGTTGAGCTTAGCAAAAGATTTGAACATTTGGGGAGTTAAATCAGTTAAATTACTTATTTAAAATCTGAACTGCCCACCAGATCTTCACACCTCTTTGTTAGAGCTATTAAATTGCAATGGATGGTCATAAGTACCGGGTTAATCACCTGCCTCATATGGCTGATGGAAGGCCCTTTTACTAATATCTAAAATGTTACTCCTCTCTGGGAAGTGAAATTTCTATTCCATTTTACTAATTTTACTAATGCAAATCAATTCTTGTTAACTGTGGTAATTATGTTCTGCAAAGTCACCAAGAACACTCAGTTAGTGAATACTGAACCATTGCTCCTAGGGGAAATATAAGGTTAGGTTCCTGTAAGCCCCTAGTCACATCTCATCTGCTCGTCAATATATAACCTTGCTTTATGTGTGTTTCTATTTAAAGACACCATTTTTAATGTATAGTTGATTCATTAACACTGAATTCACGGCCAACGGCACTAAAACACATGCCTTAGTGAAGCTTGTCTAACACGTGCATTTTTTCTGTAAGGCACATTACAGCCTTCCTGCACTTGGAAATACTAGAAGGCACCTCAGTACAACCCTTGAAGGCCATTTAAACAGCAAAATCAACCAAAAAATGGAAAAATGTGAAAAACGTGGTATTAATATCCTGCAAAAAAAGATACTTGCTTACAGTATAAAAGCTGAAACAAGAAGGCAGAAGATTGCCTTGTTTGACCTCAGCTGGGAACGTGAGAGACACCACTATGCGTGTGTCTGTAAACAACCGCAGAAGTACCATGAGTATCGATTTTGGGGTTACAAATAAATTTGAGCAAGTAGGTGAATCCACAAATATGGAATCCACAAAGAATCAGGATCAACAGTATTTACTATTTACTATAATGTTTGCTCTTTAATATTTACTATTCAATTTTGCTAATATCAAAAATCTCTAGTCACATAAAGTCCAAACTTTTCAGCTTATGGAACTAAATATTGTGCACAAATGTGAACAGTTTCTAGAGCCAGTTGATGTGGATTCAGCATGATTGCCCATGTCTTCTGCAGTCCTGAGGACTGATGTTCTTGGGGTGTCTCTGAGGTACTGCAAGGACCTGGACAACCTTCTGAATCAACAAAAGAAGACTGGAAAACATTTAAGAAATTTGGGCATTAAATAATCTTTTGCCCTCATGCTCACTGAAGATTGGTAACCTGTTTCTAAGATCTCTTCCATCTCTCCATCCCCTGACCTGTGGTCTGTGTCTCACGGACATGATGGTTTTCCTCTAGGTGGATGATTAACTCAGAGCCTTCCATTCTCCAAAGAACATAATCATAGATATGCAAAAAGAGATCTCTATGATATTATTACTTTTGGGGGGCTCAGACTTATTGGGGGTATAAATTACATACAATAATATTTACCCTTTTTAGGTATACAGCTGGATGAGTTTTGCCAAATGTATTGAGTCATATAATGACCACCACAATCAAGATTTTTCCCATCACTCTGAAAATTGCCTTGTGCTACCCTTGTAGTCAATGCCCTGCTGCAGCCCCAAGCTCCTGGCAGCCACTGGTCTGCTTTTTATGCAATAATTTTTGTCTTTTCATAAATGTCCCCATATAATGGAGTGATTAAATGTAGACGCTAAGCTCATGGCCATTTACGGTAGGGAAATATTTCACCTGTTTAGTATGAAAACTTAGAGCACAAAACAATACATTTCCAGGATGAAAGTTAACAGTGGTCATCTCTGGTTCATGGAGGATTTTGCTGCTGTTGTTTTTTTGTTGTACATTTCTCTGTTGGGCTTTCTGAGCTATCAGGAACCAGAAAAATATTTGGGTACCATAAATAATGAGGTTAACTGTAAAGATCTGTGGGGCAATTGTTAACAACACAGGAATGTTGCCTGCATGGGAGACTGGAATCGGGTTCAGGATGGACAGAGACAACAGCCCCTTGGAGCTCTGCAGAGACAAAAGGTCGCTATGCCCTCAGAGGCTCTCACCTATGGTTCCCTGCCCTCGTGCTCTTTCCATCATGTCTTCCCGTCATCTGACAAACTCTTATTATATATCTTCCATGTGGTAGGCACTGCGGTAGCTCCAGGCATCTGGATGTGAACAATAGATATGGCCCCTGCCCTCATGCCTTCAAGCCAAGAGTCTAATATTGCCTCAGTCTCTCTCTCTCTCTCTCTCTCTTCTTCTGCCACCACCAGCTACACTCTCCCTACTCCCCTTATTTCTCCTCTGTGCCTTCTGCTTCCTCTAGCTTCTTTTCTTCCTTCTTTCTCTCTGCATGTCCATAGGCTATTGGTCCCTCTACTCACCCTTCACACTTGCATATCTCGCATTTAAATCCCCCAAGACAGAACATCTGATTGGCTCAATCACAGTCAAATCAAGGCAAGGCTCTCACAACTGCTCATGTCATAGGTAACACTGGCCAACCCATGGTTCGTCTGTCCTTGAGACAGGTACCCCTCCTGGTCCAGCCATCTGTGACCAGGTGGAGGAGCCACATAGTACAGAGCATGGCAACCCATACGCAAGAAATCCCTCGGATGGACTCATGAACGTGGCATAACAGATTGTTCTCCAATATAATTTATAAATTCTTTATAATGGGCACCTATTATTATTATTATTATTATTTTTGAGGTACCAGGGACAGGGATTAAACCCAGGACCTAGTTTGTGGGAAGCCGGTGCTCAACCACTGAGCCACACTGGCTCCCCTGAGTTGGTTTTTCTGTTTGTCTTACTTGTTGTTTTTCTTTGTTGTTTTGTTTTGTTTTGTTTTTAGGAGAGACTGAGAACCAAACCCAGGACCTCCCAAGTGGGAAGCAGGTGCTCAACCACTTGGGCCACATCCACTCCCCCTATTATTTTTTTTTAATTTTTTATTTTCAAGCATTACTATTTTTTTTAAAGATTTATTTACTTACTTTTATCCATTTTTAACCCCTCCCCCCATTTTTGCTGTTTCTGTGTCCATTCACTGGGCAATTCTCTGTGTCTGTTTCCTGTCCTTTCTCATCCTTCTCCTCCTGTCTTCACCGGGATTCTATCCTGGGAATCTCCGATGTGGGAGAGAGGCGTCCTACTGCCTGTGCCACCTTAGTTCCTGATTTTTCGGCGCGTCTCGTCTTGGCTCTCCCTTGTGTCACTCTCCTGTTATGTCATCATCTTGCTGCATGGCTCGGCGGGGCCTGACGTCACGCAGGGCCTGGGTGGCTCACCCGTTCGCAGGGTCTGATGGTGCACCCATGCATGGGGCCTGGCGGCCCACGTGCCTTCTATATTTTTCTTTATTTTTACCAGGAGGTCCCACGTCCCTCCATATGGGAGACAGATGCCCAACCATTTGAGCCACATCCGCCCCCTTCCCCCTATTATTTTTGAAATCACAGTGAGGTGGTAGAAAATTATACTTGTGATAGTTTGAAACTGTGTGGACCCCAGAAAATCAAGTTCTTAAAGCTAATCCATTCCTGTGGATGTAAACCTTATTGTAAGTAGGACCTTATGATTAGGTTACTTCTGTTAAGGCAAGGCCCAGGGTGGCTCTTAATCCCCTTACTGGAGTCCTTTATAAGAGAATGAAATTCAGACAAAGAGAGAGAAAGACACAGAATCCAGAAGCTGAAAGCAATGAAATGTGAAAGAGAAGGGAAAGAGTAGCAGATGCCACCATGTGCCTTGCCATGTGATGGAGAAGTCAAGGAATGCTGACAGCCAGTCTTCAGGAAGAAAACATAACTCCTGCCACCCTAAAACTTACCCCAAATCTTACCACTTCTCAGTCATTTTGGTAGAGATAGATGTGTGACCCAGTTCTGACCCATGAGACATAAGAGAAACTTTTTTGAGGATACTTCTGGGAAAGTTTTTCTTCCCTAATAAAAAGAGACATATGGCTGGTACAATCCTACTTTCTTCCTCTTTCTTTCTAACTTAAACATGGACATGATGTCTGGAGCTGCAGTAGCCATTATGTAACCAGGAGGTAATAGGCATGAAACATGATTTTCAGAGAGTCAATAAACCAATATCATTAACTACCTACATCTGAACTCCTTGTTATGATTAAGATACTTAATTGGATTTTCTGTTACTTGCAGCTGAAATCATTCCTAATGGATATTTTCATTATTAGAAGCAAGGTTCAAATTATGGCAAAATCTTTGCATACATTCTTAATTATTTTCAAAGGATAAATTCACATAAGAAAAATTGAGGGCCATCAGTTTTTTCTGACCTGTAAAGTAGGAATAATCATATTTTCCCATAAAGTAGTTATGAGGAGTGAAAGAAATGAAGCATGTAAAATATTTAGCTTGATGCCTGCTGTGCACTAAGCATTCAGTAAATGCTATTATTAACATGCAGCCTGACAGCAGACTTTTTGGGGCAGCTGTTTTCTGTAAACTGTGCAGTGAATTAACTAAAAACCACACTGGTCTCAAAGAAGACCACTGAGTTCAAGGTATCTGTGATGTTATTATAGCAAAGACAATGCTATGTGATCATCAAACCATTTCCTTTGCCTCCAGGGCACACAGAAATGCTATGGTAATGGTTCAACTTGGCTAGGTTATGGTGCTCAGTTGTTTGGTCAAGCAAGCTCTGGCCTGATTGCTTCAGTGAGTGTATTTCATAGATGGATTTATGCTATTAGTCAATTAATTGCATCTATGGCTGATTACATCTACAACCAACAAAGGAGATGGTCTTCAGCAATGAGAGGAGTCTCCTCATCCAATCAGTTGGAGGCCTGAAAGGCGGCACTGAGGATTTCAACAGTCAGAAAGAATTTCTATCTACTTCAGCCAGCCCCCTTCCCCTTCCCCCTTCTCCCTCATTGGTTTCCAACTTGCATCTTCTGGGGAATTCAACATCACCTTTATGGGAGTTTCCAACTTGCAGCCTGTCCTACAGAACTCAAACTTGCCAATCCCCACAGTCATGTGAGCCAATTCCAATAATAAATCTCTTAATTATCTATATCTATATCCATTTGCATATCTATAGTATCTGTATCTATCTATATATGTAGCTACAAAGTAGAAACAAGTCTCTTAGTGTTAAAGTGATTTATTGCAAGTTCACAAGCAAGGAACTGGGGGAATCTTCCCCAAAACCAGTTCCAAGTGAGAAGGGGAGCTAGGGTTTTTATAGGGGTATAGGGTTTGAGGATCAAATGATGACTACAGGATGCATTCCTGCCATGGAGTGATAACTACTCTGGAATTTTTTTTTACAGTGTCTTCTGAGGGGGATGTGGGCAAATTTCCTAATCCTGGGTTATCTCCTATATGCAAAACTCCTGTTTGATGTCCCCATTCACAGCCTTTTTTCCCATGGAAATTACAGATATCTTGGGCTATAGGGAGCTCCTGATGGCATTCTGTGGTTTTGCTGAGATATTATCTTACTCCAGACTTTCCAGGGAGTAAAACTGGGAAGGTCTAGTTATACTGTCCTTCTAGGAACTAAGAACAAAAGAGTAAACTACTAAGATTAGGTTAATAGAAAACCAGTTCAACTAGATCTGGGGAAAGTATTTGAATTTTTCAGAGCTGCTTAAGAAAAGAAATTTTTAATAAGCACATTTTCCAGCTATCACATTGACAGTGGAAGGAGGTGAGGTTGGATGCCAGACTAATGAGTTTGTGTTGTAGATGGTAGAGAGTCATTGGACTTTTTTTTAAAAGTTTAAATAAACTTTTTATTTTAAAATAGTTTTAGATTTACCAAAAAGTTGCAAAGTTAGTCTCCCTCAGTTTCCCCTAATATTGGCATCTTACATTACCATGGTACATTTGTCACAACTTATGAACATTATTGTTCATATATATTATACATAACAAATAGTATGTTATTATATTATGAATATTATAATAAAATGAATGAATAATAATGAGTACATATATATTCATGTCTAACGTATAGATACATTAGTATTAACTAAACTTCATACTTTATTCTGATTTCAATAGTGTTTCCCTATTGTCCTTTTTCTGTTCCATGAGCATAAAGATGGGGAGCTGCTGGACTCCTCTACCTTCTTGGCTATGATGCATAAATGAATTTAAGAACACACCAGTTTAGTTAGGCCAGTAGAAAGAATTTATTGGAAAATATGGGAAAAGAACAGAGCTTACTGAGAAATGGGAGAGAAAGATGGAAATACACACCAAGACTTGGTATGGGGTCCTCTAGGCATAGCCTCTAGGCATAGCCAAGAACCTAGAGGAATCCAGGTTCTCTGTCTTCATTTGGCAAGCCATTGCCTGGAGAAATATCAGTGAGTGGTACTCCCCGACCCCCACCGGAAACTGGTGAGTTTTAAGGCCTGTCTGTGCCCTCTTTTGGTTCTGCCATTTTAAAGGGGGTTAATGGCTAGGGGGTTCCTGGATAAGCTCCCAAAGGGCATAAACTCAGTCTGCCCACACTCCTGGCTCCCTCTCCGGAGGTGGCAGGGACTAGTCTGCGTGTAGATCAAAGGAAGTTCTGGACAGTGAGTGAAACTGCCCTTGAGACCTGACTAGACACATGGTCCAAGGCCAGCAGGAATCCGCAGGGAATGGCTCGTTGTATTGTTGTATTGTATTGTTGTATTGTTTCTTTAGATCCCTAGTTAACTACTTTTAATTAAAGTTGCCTTTGATCTTCTGACTACTGCTGTCCTCATTCTGAGTCTGTGATATGCTCTAAAATGCCTTAGAAATGGAGAATGCATTTGTTAGGGAGGCATGAGACCCACCCTCAGCAGTGCCCCGAGGCTTTGCTCCTTCTCCACCCTGGAGAGGTCTGGAGATTGTCTGGGGTGGGGGGATGGTCCCTGAGGGAGTTTTTGGCAAGTCACAGGACAATTAGTCTCTAGTTCTTTTATGGGCGTTTAATGAGGATTTAACTGAGAAACTCAGGAACTCGGCCCCCGGGAGCGGGGATGGGGTGAACTCACTCACAGCCAGCTCCTAAGATTGCTGTGAAGTAAGCAAAAGCATTCAAAGGTCCGGAGCCAGCCCCTTTCCTAGCTGGAATCCGGCTTGAGGGTTAAGTTCTGGGAACCGGACCCAGACTCCCCCAAGACCTCTAAGGCTCTGGGGATGTCCAGAGACAAAGCTCCCAATCCCTGGAGCGTGGGACAGTGAGCAGGGCTCCCCGATTTCCGGGACGCTGGCTCGGTGAGCAATCCATTCAACCAGGTCTAGTGGTGGGACGCTATGCAGACTGATGAATGCGTTTTAACCTCCCCTAGGATAATGGGCGGCTCTTCCAACATTCCCCATTGAGGTGAATAAAGAAAGAGGCTAATCTTTTCCTGCCACACTGTGTGGCTGCAGTATGGCCGAGAGTGGGCTCTGTATGGGACCCTGAATTCCAGTTAAACCTGTGTAAGAGAGAAGTAGAGGACAGGCAGATCTGAGGGCCAGAGGCCACATGGCCATGTCTCCTTAAAGGGATGAGGAAATGCATTAAGATTAAAAGGTTCCTGGCTTTCCTAGCTCCCTGTCTACTTCCTTGTAACACTCCAGTCCTTCTAGCAAAAAAGGTTTGCAGGGTTTTACCCCTTGTAGGGAAGCCCCAATTCATGTCTTATTGGGGGCAGGGCTTCTCTAGACCCCTTAGCTCCAAACCTGGCAGCCGCCCAGGGATTTTCTTGGAGGAACAAAGCTGGAGGGTCCTGCACGAAGTTTCTGCTGTGGACAGACACTGGGAGCTTTGCATCCAGGTGATTCTAAAGTCAAGTCTTTCCCTAAACTAAGCTGAGTGTGTAAAATTCTCTCTTCTGTTCTAATCTGTGCTTGCTTTAACTTTGTTAGTCTGCTCGTGCCTAGGAACTCATAAATCAGATTTGGGGTTCACCTTTTACAAATTGAATAACGGTGAAAGGTAACCTAAAAAAATGAGTCTTTAAATGTCAATGCCATCTTGCAATTAAAATTTAAATCACAAGTGGAATTAATTCAACTGCAGGAAAAGAAAAACTTAGCAAATTTGTTAATAATAAAATTTGGTTTCTTAATGAACGAAAGTACTCAAATTGTTTTAAGTGAAAACTTACTAGAAATTGTAACTAAGAGTTAAGACTATTATATAGATGCCTTTACATTATAAAACAGCAGAATAGTAATTGAAATTATTATAACTGGGTGGATGTAGCCTAAATTTAGCTATTGTAATGGTAATCTCAAACTAAACTCACCTTTGATTATGGTTATTTTGTAACTAGGCTCCCTAGCCCTTCAACTTCAGGTATTGTGGTGATGATTATAAACTGAGTTTGCCTTTGTTTATGGTTACTTCAAGTCTAGCCTCACCCCTTGCCTTTGCTTATGGTTATTTCATGACAGCTTCTGCCCCCTGTAGCTCAGGGGAAAGCAAACTTGACACCCCTGTCTCCTGTCCTTGCACTGGTATTTGTGACCTTGCTTTCTCTCATGGCTCCAAGTGTGGACTAAATTGCTGCCTGGTGTAATTAATAATCCTCGGGGCTGAACGTCCGTCCACTCTTCCAGACCAGCAACTGCCAGAGTCCTGTTATCTCCGAGGACTGGGAAGTGAGAGAGGCCTCCTGCCTTGACTGTTGGGGGTTCCTAAAAGCAGCAATTCAGGAGAAAAACCAGTTTCTCTGAGGCTTCCATAGCCTCAGTGAGTATACATAGAATTAGTCTTGCTCATCCAAGGCCTGCTAAGGTCAAAGTGGGAAATAAGCAAAGTTCTGAATCAAAGGAAAATTATATTAAAGCATGGGGGACAATTTGGTTATAAGCCAATAATTTAGAAATGAAATTCTTGTGCAAACCTTCATGGTCACAGTGAAATTAGAATAATTAAAAAGAGCCTTCAAAGAAATCTTTTAAATGTTATCTTATAGTTAAACTTATTTTGTAAGAGAATGAAAATTATAACAGTGAGTTCTGTGTCAAACTCTATTCGTGTCTGCCTATTTGCTCAATATTTATCTTCATACATCAAGATGATAATATCAAATTAACAAATGAAAATTCTTAGATGAGCTCTATTCAAATTGAAAAATCAAATATGCAGTTATACATGTGAATAAGTATTCTTGGACCCTCAAAAAAGTCCTTGAAAGCTATGGAAAGATCTTTTAAAATAAACAGTTTTCCAGAACCTAGCAGTCAGTGTGCTTTTAAAATTATTCACAGTTTTAGAATTTCTTGAAGAAGTTTTAGCCTCCTGTAAAGGAAGGAAAAAGAACATTCCTTGCATAAACTATGACAGTTTCAATTTTATTTAGCTTGGGTGTTATCTCCCTAGGTTTATAAAATACCAAGTACATGAATTAATATTACATGTATTAAATCTTTAAAGTGATGAAAGTTGTTAAGTTCATGCTAATGAAATTAAACTAAAGAAATATAGAACTGCCCTCTTTTAAATGGATAAAGTAAATTTCATTGGTTACTAACTGTAATTTAATAATCTTATTTAAATGTAAGGTAACCAGTCTACGTTGTTATGGTTAATTATAAGGTGTTTTCTTCCAAATTAAAGTATTTAAATGGCTAATTCCAGGAAGCCATTTATTAGAAACCTAATTGATATTAATAACAAAAAGTAACTTCATAACAAGGAAATCTGTCAGAGGCCACCTCAATCTGCATGTTAAAGTGGTGGTAAGGAAAGATAATCTGGATTCCATTGGGAATCTTCAGTTTTCATAAAATAACTGAGAAAGTAAGTTTTCCTGTGCTGCTAAAATAAAATACCTGTTAATTACTGCCATCATGGTAAAGGTGTAGAAGTAAAAAGCAAAGTACTAACAACTTAAGTTCATTTGATATATTATAAACTGCATTGGAAGTGTTTTACAAAGTGGATAAAAATCAAAAGAGACTTAAGTATTGTCAAATTCTCTTATACATTCAAACCAGGACTTCAATATTCTGCAGGTTGCCTCTCCATTTGAGTTATTGGCCAGGTTGGCCACTGACCCCTAAAACCATAAAGGTATCTACTACATCTCTGGTTGTGCTCCTGAAGTGGATGGACAGTATGATGCAGTTTCAGACTCCTGCAGCAGCCAGCAATGGCTCGATATGGCCAGATGCACAATGGACATTGCCTGCAGACTGGCACTGTTTCATAGTACGAAGGGTGCTATGCACCAGGCTGGTAAAATACTGGAGCCTGCCTTCCTAGCCTCTCTAGGGTCAACGGTGCTGCAGCATGCTGGCTGTGTGAAGTGCATTTCAAGTGGAACAATGATTACCTGAGTGATGTAAATGGACCTTAAACACAATTGGTGTTATGGCCTGCTCCCATGGAGACATCACATGTATGGTATTATAAACCAGGAGCTTAAATCTATCAATTGCAGCTCAAAGAGAAACTTATTCATTGGTTAGTGCATTGATTAGTATTAAATACTGTAGCTGTATGCCTGATAATTATGATAATATCTTTTATATTCTAGACCATATGCAGAGGGATATCAAACATGTTAAAAGTCCTGGTAAACTTCATTTTCTAAGTAGTTAATAGATGTACCCATAAAATAAAGAAATGGCCACCTTGTCTGAGAGCAGTGGGGGCAACAGTCATTTTAATTAAAAAAAAAAAATAAACCCACCAAATTAACTTGGGGGCGACCTCTCAGTCTTCACCCCACACCAGGTGAACAATGTGCTTAACCCAGGTCTCCCTCCTAGCCCTTATTCCAGAACCTGTCCCATTCATACCCTGGGGAGGACTGGCAGACCCATATGCCATCCTGCCAGGGCTAAGCATTTTCCCACCAAAAGGTAAATGGCAAACGAGGTCGCTAGGAGCCACTTCAGCTCAGCCCCTTCAAGATGGTCTATGGGTAACCTTTCCTCACCCAGGACCTGGAAACCAGGTTCTGATCAAAACCTAGCAGGAGAACAGACCTCACTCTCAATTAAAGCCATAACGGAAGGAACCCTATTCTGTGGTTCTGATCACTCCCGCAGCTGTTAAAGTTAAAGGGATTGCCAGCTGGGTGTACTTATCCCGAGTGAAGCCAGCTGGCCAAGGAAGTGCCAACTCACCGAAAGCACCTGATGGGGGGATGTACATATGCCAGTCATTGGATGGCCTGAAACAACTCTTCAAGAGACAAAGCTAAGTAGTGTCTGTGTCAAAGCCGGCTGTTCTCCCTAACTCTAGCCCAAATGCCTAATGTTAGGGGGAAGGCAAACCAGAAACCTCTTAAGAAACCTTGTATTTTCATTCCCTGTATATTCTTCCTATATAACTAAAAGGGAAATGCCTCTTCTCGTCCCCCTCTTAGATGTCTTAAACATAACCACCACCATGGAAAGCTGGGATTGGCAATTTATACCAAAGCCCATTATCTATTACAATCACTCCCTAAAGCTAACTAACAGCATAGAAGAAACTAACCTTACCTTAAAAGCTCTTAGGCAGCAAACAAACTCTTGCTGCTGCAGGACTGCAAAATCACAGAGCCCTTAACATGCTAACAGCAGCATGGGGGGTGTGTGTGGGGGGTGCCTATTTCTAAAAAAAAGAAAAAAAATGCTGTTTCTATATAAATCACTCTGAAATAGTCCTAAACAGCATTCGAAACCTACAAGATGAAGCCCACCAACTTTGGGAGGATGCAGCCTCTGGATGCACCAGGCCTTTCTCACTCTCGTGGTCCAATATGTCATAGCTGGCCCCCCTTTTGGGGCCCACTTACCACCATCTTCTTTATCCTTTTAGTGGGGCCATATATCTTCAAAATTCTAACTAAGTTTATTTCTTCCAGAATCAATGCCCAAAACAAGATAGTCACGCGGGAATTTCAGCCAGTTCCAATCACAGTGTCGGACTGTCTTCCCTCAACCTCAATAGAATAGCCAGAGAGGTTTATGCCCTGTTAGGCAGGCACTACGGCCCTAACCAGCAGGAAGTAACTACAGAAGAATGATGTTTGCCCCTCAGCGCCCCCTTAAGAATAAGGGCGTAAACTTTCTGAGTGGGGAGTTGAGGCAGGTTAGTACAGGGTAATGGAGAAGATGACCCACAACATGGCTGACAGACAACATGGCCGGCAGACCACATGGCTGCAAGACCTCGTTGGGACCTTGCGTTTAACCTTGAGGTCCTAGTTTCTCTTACCAGGACCTCCCCTTGGCCCCGGATATTCCAAAAAGGCCTCACCATTGGCCCCCACCACAGGTGGGGTAACCAATAACTGCTGGGGCCCATCCCCTTATCATTAGCAAGGGGGTGGAATAATTAACAGTTTAAAAGGTAATCACACGAGGCAGAGCGTGCTCTCTCTGCCTAGAGGAGCCTGCACCAAATCTTGGTGTGTATTTCTTTCTTTCCCATTTTTCAGCAAGCTCTGTTCTTTCCACTTACCAAACAAATTCTTTTTACTGGCCTAACTAAACTGGTGTGTTCATAAAGTCTTTTATGCACCATCCAAGAACCTAGAGGAATCCAACTCTTCTCCATCTTCAAGCGCACCCAGGACACCACATTACCTTTAGTTGCCCTGTCTCCTCAGGCTCTTCTTGACTGTGGCAGTTTCTTAGACTTCCCTTGTTTTTGACGACCTTGACAGTTTTGAGGAGTATTGCTCAGGTCCTTAGCAGAATGTCCCTCTACTGGAAAATTTTTTGGCAGTTTTTTACAATTTTTTGATAATCACTTGTTAGTTTTCATCCACATTGACTCTCTAAAGGTTTTTGAAAATGGTGTCTGGTACATAGGTACCCAATGTATAGAGTTTATTTGGTGAATCTTCATCCTTACTATGTTTTCTGGACAACTGTACATGGATACAATAAGGGACACTCCTTATTCTTTGGCCCTGACAACTTTGTTGAACCTGGTATTGATGCTTACATCTGGAATTCTCATCTCCTTCATGGCAAATTTCTGGTCTCTGAGTGATTAAAGGGCATGCTTCTTGAAGCCATCCATACGCTTGTGGATGTGAATGTTATACTTCCTGTGATGGTTAATTTCATGTGCCAACTTGGCTAGGTTATGGTGCCCAATTGTTTGGTCAACCAAGCATTGGCCTGACTGCTTTGGTGAGGGTATTTCATAGATGAATTTTTGTCATTAGTCCGTTGATTACATTGACAACCAGCAAAGGAGATGGTCTTCGGAAATGAAAGGAGTCTCGTCATCCAATCAGTTGGAAACCTGAAAGGGGGAACTGAGGATTTCAGCAGAGAAAAGAATTTCTGTTTCTACCTCAGTCAGCCTGCTTCTCCTGGGGAATTAAACATCACCTTCATTGGTTGTGGCCTGCTCCACAAAATTTGGACTTGTATTCCCAAGTGATTATTTGAACTGGACACATGAGCCAGTTCCTATAATAAATAAATAAATAAATAAATATATATATATATATATATATATCCTGTCCGTTCTGTATCTCTGGACAACCCTGACTAATACATCCTTGGTCACCACCTCACCTCATTGATGACAGAACAGCTTTTCTTCTTCTTGCCACCCTTCTTTATAGGGGCCATTCTACCAGGAACAGGATGGAAAGGAAGGTGTCTATTGGAATTTGTCTGATGTATTTCTCATGGTTAGACTGGGGTTAAAAGTTACTGGGAAGAAGACTATATCCAGGGTGCATACTATCAACATGGCTTATCACTGATGATTTTAGCCCTGATCACCTGGCCAAGGTAGTTTTTGCTAGGTTTCTCCACTATAAAGATACTTTTTACTCCCTTCACATACTCTGCTCTTTGGAAGTAAATGTTGAACATGTTTGAGCATGGAAAGTGACTTAAAGAATGTGTTATTTGGGAATGAAAAATCTACTCATGACTGATGTGCTGGATATAGTGTGCTTATGTAGTGCTTGGCACTGCTCTAGATGCTTTATATGTTTTACCACATTTCATCCTCACATTGACCCTCATTTTATGAGGAAATGGAGGCACTGAATGGTTGGACAATTTGTTAAAGGCCACACCATCAGTAAGCGATGAACCTGGGATCTGAACTCGAGCAGTGTGGCTCCAGAGTCTATGTGCTTATTCACTATGTTGAACCTGATGGATTAGTACAATGAATTCAGAATGTGGTTGAGTATCAGAATTTAAAATTCAAGTCCAGATTCTCCCATGCCACTTCTAGAGATTCTGTTTCAGCAGGTCTGCAGAAAGGCCCACACATCTGGATTTGTAGCAATTTCTCTGGGAGATTCAATCGGCCCAGTCTGAGTAGCCACTAGATTAAAGAAAGGAGAGGCTGGAGCCTAGGAGACCATTTAGGAACAGCAATTGTGAAGTTATTAGGCCACAGAGACCTGACCCAGGGTGTCAGCAGTGAAAAGGAGAGGATGCATGAGAGAGGCATTGCAGAAGATGACTTAGTGGACTGGGTTACTGATTAGATGTGGGGACCGTGAGAAACAGGTGGCATTCAGCCTGGGTGGCTGAGGGAATATTAGAAACAGAACTCTGAAGGGGGAAGGTTGTTGGAAGAGACATGTGAATTAATCTTTAAACTTGATGCTGAGGTGATGTTGTGACATGGGAGGACATACAGCAGAGCAGGCATCTGGTACAGATTTAGGAAGCACCAAAGAAATCCCAAATAGATGAGTTTTCCTTGATAAGAGCAAGGTAAAAAATAGAACGTTGGAAAATGCCTCTGTTTATATGGGGAGAGGAAGAAAAAGAGGTGGTGAAGGAAGTCCAGTCTCAGTTTACCTCTCCCTCAAAACAACAACAAACCAAACCAAACTCCCCCACAGTTTACCTCATAGGCGAACCCCATCATTTGGGGGCGGGGGGGGAATGGTAAGGTGGGAGCATTTTCCTTGACAAGGAAAATTTCCCAGAATCCCGTAAAGGACGTCATGTCACTGGGTGACCATAGTGCTTTCAAGGGTCTTGAGTCAGGAGGTTGGGTCTGCCTCCATCCTTCTTGAGGTACTGACACAGAGGAGCGACCCTGGCAGCTAAGTAGAAGGTGTCCTTGGCAAGGTGCATCCAAAGCAGCATCTCTACCATGGATTCTGGAGTGAGCCCTTGCAGCAACCCCTAAAGGGAAAGCCAAATTCCTGGCATGAGTCACAGTCAATCATGGTGTCTTCATGACCTGGAGTGGTGCTAGGGCTTGTTTTAGCACCTGCCTCCTCAGTGACCTGGAAAAACCTTCCGTTCTGCCTACGGGGACCTGCCTGCCCCTGGGGTGTGGCTGTTTCTTCCTTGCAGGGCAAGTGAGGCACCTCCTCCAGCAAAGAGTTCTACAAAGAGCCAACTTGGGTGCGTCTATGTGGTCTTTCCTTCTGGCAAATTCTGTCATTAAAGAAGAGAGAAAATCCCAACCCATACATTTCCTCTTTTTTGCTGTAACTGGTTTAGGCCAGTAGAACCATTAACATTTTGACAATCTGTTAGAAAATGCTAGGATAGGTTGTCAGTTGTTTCCTCCCATATCCAAATTCCAAACTGTTGATATCAGTACCTTGATTTGGTTTTACTATAAATTTGAAAGCACAGAGTGGCAGAAAGTTGGCTCTTGAATATGGACAAGTATATTTTTTGACAACTTGCCCTCATCAGAGACAAATACGCTAGCACTTCATCTTGCTTGTTCATCCAGTAAGCGTTTATTGAGTGCCTGCTGTGTGCTGGATCTATAGAGCTGGGAAACAACTGTAAGCAAAAGGAGACCTGATCCTAGTATTTTAAATCCAGAGGGAATGACAGTGGGAAAATAATCACACTAATAAATGTGTGTATTTACATCCCATTACAGATTGAGATAAGTATTTTGAATGAAAGTACTTTGAACAAAGAAACTAGCTTAGACTAGGGACCAGGAAATATTTGGATGTTATACTTTGAGTGAAATCTGGGTTGGCTGGGCAAAAAACAGGAAATGAAACAATAGGCCGTTTTCATGGTTTTTGTTTTTTAGATTAGTAAATCTAGGTGTATTTACCTTTTCAATATAAATATATATAAAATATATAGTAATATTTCTGTCATTTCTTCATATCCAGCAGGAAGCATAAGTCTTCATGCAGTGAATGGGAACAAACACTATTCAAGCAACTCACAATCTTAGAAATAACAAACTGTTACCAAAGCACAGGCTCACTGGCTCACCGACTTACTGCCCCAACAGTTGACATCGCCCCCAGCTACTTCTGAAATGGAGCCAGATGACAAGTGTTGTGAGGCAGCCTTAGGGAATGACAGGAAGAGTTAACAGTAGGAATGCTGGCTGCTATCTAGGTAAAAGGTTACAACAGTGCCTACTAGGTTTTCTGAAAGAATGTAGGAGCTAGCTGAAGTCAAAGTTAACAATTCACCCATGGCGAAAGGGAGGCATCAATTTTTGCTATAATCTATGATAGAGAGTAGAGAGTAAGACAGGGGCATCAATTAAATTCAACCAATGCACCAAGAATATATTACTTTCTGAATATTATGCTCAGTTTTTAACATTAAATTAAAATCTTGCTCTCAAGCATTTAGATATGCTCCAGGTACTTCTACTGAGTTAAATCCATACATATAAAAAAGTTTAGAGTGGAAGGAAACTTAGAATTTGGTTAACCTAATAGTTTTGAGATTTTTGGATTTCACAGAATAAAATTTTGACAAAGGATTTGGAAGACCTGTACAGAGTTGCCAACGTTTTATTTACTCAAATAAAGTAATTAAAAACCACCTAATGTCCACTGTCACCACCACAGTGTTACATCTAAAGTAAATTATGACAAAAGATAACAAATATTTTAACAGAAATAAATTTAGCTTTATGAAAAATTCATTAGGATTTTTTGTTTTGTCATTTCCACATGGACCAGTGAAAACTTTTTCAGTCTAGCACCAGTTCTTGCACTAGCATTTGAGAACCACTGATTTAATTCACACACACACACCCAATTTACAAGTGAGAAAACTGAGGGCTGGATAAAAGCCCTTGTGGGAATGAGTGGTTCTGAAGCAGGCTTCATATAGGGAATCAATAGACGGATCTGGAACCTGGCAAGAAGTCCACGGGGACATAGATACTCCCAAGATGGCTGCTGGAAGACCCTCAGGAGACTTCTGCCATGCAGAGTGAGATTTCTTCTGGAAGCCAGCAGAAGCCCGGGATATTCTCCAGAGACATTATCATTGGGTCCACCCAGGGGATCGATGGGTGGGGTAATCAATCAAAACAGTAAACAGCTGGGACTCCTCCCATGCCATTAGCAAAGGGGTGGAATAATTAATGGTTTAAAAAGCAGGTGCAAAGGCCAAATAACGCTCTCTCCCAAGCCCCTCTTGGTTTCTGCGCCCTTCTCTCACCGTGTCCTCACTGCACAGATCAACACGCAAGTAAAACCTGGGCATTTACAATCGATAATGGGAAAGTGTAGTCTATAAACCAGCCCTCTTCACTCCTCAGCCTCTTCCTCTTTCTGGGACCCATGATCTGTTATCTTCTCCCATTTCTCCTCCCTCCCTACCTTAATAAATTACTGGCCTAACTAACCCGACATGCTCTTGAAATTCATTTCTGCAGCATAGTCAAGAATCTAGACAAAATCAGGAACACTTCTAAAACAAAGTCCAGTGTGCTTGCTCTCTGCCTTGTTTCCATGAGTCCCTGCAGGGGTCAGTGAGGGCCAGGCCAAATAGGAGAGGGCACAGTAGTCCCTTCCAGTGGATTCAGGGCTTGTAACCAAATTGAGGGATTTTCCTTGTGAGCTTTCATTGCAGCCTATGAAGTTGTTCTTCTTCCTTTTTCTTGCTTAAACTCCCATCAGATGCACTGTAATCAGGAAGCTTATAGGTGAAGACTATTAAGCTGTTCAACAATGTATTTCTCAGGTTTCCAGGTGGAGCCTCCAACCAGGAGGAATTCAACTTGGGCCTTTCCCAAGACAAACAAGTCAAGCAGAACTTGATCCTGGACCAGGTTTGCCGAATCTTTCCACTAAAATGCTCCTGAAAGCTGGGTGTGGGAACGCCTAACTCAGAAGGGGAGTAGGGAGCACAGCAAG
>JAQZBX010038370.1:0-23440 GCA_029593785.1 Cabassous unicinctus | reverse complement strand
ATCAGCCCCTCGCGCCGCGCGGGCCGGCCTGCCCTCACAAGGAGGCCCTGGGAAGCGAACCCGGGTCCTCACACATGGTAAACGGGGGCTCTATCGGTTGAGCCACACCCGCTTCCTGTTGTCAGGGCTTGCTGTATCAGCCCACTAGGCTGCGCTGGCCGGCCTGCCCTCACAAGGAGGCCCCGGGAAGCGAACCCGGGGCCTCCCATATGGTAAACGGGGGCTCTATCGACTGAGCCACTCCCGCTTCCCGTGAAAGAAGTATTTTTTGAATGAATGGTTGAATGAACAAATGGGAGATGAAGACGTGAATATAAAGAAACAGGCAAAATCGGGTTTGAAAACAAAATACCTGATTCTTGGGACGCATGCTACCCAGTTGGTAGGAAGAAAAGTACCTATTGTATAAGCCTCCTGGAGCACAAGCATTCCAGTGTTCTAAATTATGGTGACATTTCAGCCCTGGCTTGCTGAGATTATAGCTTGGTTTATTCAGATAAGTGGTTTTTGGAATTTCAGTCTACAGTTCTGTCTCACAAGTGTATAATCTGGCCTTTACTGGTTTAACTCTTGAATAGCAACCTCATTTTCCTCTCTTAAAGGTAGACACTTCTCCATTGCCCCACTATGTACTGCTACGATGTACATTTAGGAAGTGGGATTCTGGGACAAGTTCTCACAGAAAATGAATGACAGAGCCAGTGTTGGTTCTTCTATGCCATGTGGCGTTTCTTTGCTATAGATTTTCTCTGCTACCAATAATTAAGCACTGTTTACAACTAATTGGGTTAATGTGTCATATATAAAAGCCATTTAATATGTTGAATTTAATTTGATTTTAAAAATTAACTAAATCTTAGACTAAAAAGAATCAGAAAAAGTCATGTATTCCATTCTACTGCATTTGGGTAAAACTACCTACCTTCATTCATTCATTCATTCATTCATTCAATATGTCATTGCCCACTGTGTATCAGGCACAATGACCACAACAACACATAAACTTCAGACTCGAATCTTCTCAAGAATTCACATGATGGTGGGAGAAATGTACAAGCAGCCTAGAATTATAGTAGAGGCGGCTATGGAATAACAGAGAGCAGCATCTTGGCTCTTCCTGTAGGTTCAGAGACTATGTTCATAGAGGTCACAAGACGTAAGATGGGCCCAAACTTAACAGGATGGGACAGTGGTCATCACACAGAGAAGGAGCTTTTCCAATCGAGGAAGGAACATGAAAAGAGGCATGTGAAGAGGGGGCACAACTAGAGTATATGAATTGCATGTGGATGTGGGTGGTTTCGGAACACGAAGCTAGAAACATAAGCAGCATCCAGACCAGGAAGTGCCCTGAATATCATGGCAAGAAATTCGGACATTATCCCATTAGTAATAGGAAGAAGACAAATATTTTGAATACAAAAATATCTCTCAGGCTATAGTGTAGGGCATCAATTGACCTCCAAGATCTTTCACGCTCTGGCCGCAGCCTGCATCTCCTGTTTCACTGTGTTCTACTTTCTTCCCTCTCACTACACTCTAGTCCCAGTAGTTATCTTTGAATCCTTAAAAAGGCCAAGCTCTTTCCTCCTTCCATTTCTTTAAATGTTCTATTCCTTCTGTTTGAAATACTTTTTCAGCCTACTCTTTAGTAGCTAGCTCCTTTTCTCGCTCTAGGTTTCAGCTTAAATGTCACCTCAAAAAGACCCACCTCCCTAATATATGTCACTCTAAGTTAGTTCTGTCTTATTTTTCTTCATAGCACTTATTATTTTATTTGTTCATCTACTTTATTTCTGCTATCAGAATATAAGCTGCAAGAGGGAGATTGCTCACTGGAGTATTCCCAGCACCTTACACTTCTGCCTGCCACATAGGTGATGCTTAACAAGTGTTCGTTGAATGATAAATGAAAATAGGATTGAGGGAAGATAAATCTATTAGAGAGCCGTTGTCATCATTCAGATGATACATGAAGAAGGCCAGAACTAAGTTTGCATGTATAGAAATTTAGAGGAAAAGACCGATGCAAGAGATATTTGGGGAGAGAGTTGCTGGAATTAGTCACATCAGATGTGATGGAGATGTCTTGGATGTACCTTGGGTTTCAGGCTTTGGGTAGAATGATGCTAAGAACTGAAATAGCGAGTATAGGAAGAGAAGCAGGGGTAGGAGTGGACAGATGAGCTCTGTTTTAGATGATTTGAGTCTGAGATGACTGGGGGCAATTAAACTAAAGTGTTCAATAAACATCTGAAAATTCTGGTCTGGTGCTAAGTGGATAGAGGCTAGGTTAAAGATTTCATATCCCTGCAAAAGTACCTTCTTTCTACTTTTCTCTCTATCCAAAATGGTATTTGGCATCTTGTGGGAGAAAGCCAAATCCCTGCACTGACAGGAGTATAAGACACGCTGCATGATTAAAGGAAAGACCTTGGTTGTGGAAGAAGAATGGTTTCAGGAGGCTGACCATAATACCCACAGCTCTTCTATTTTGGTCTGGGAGAGATTCTGAATAAATGATATACTTACTGCTGGTTTTCCATTTGCTAAAAAGGATGACTTATATTTAAAGGCATTTTGACATCCTTGAACACAGTAACTGCCTACATGATTGCAAATTAGTGTTTTCATTCCACATTAGTGATTTCCTCTTATTCTTTCCCCAGGAGAAATGGAAAATTGCTGTTAACTCTATTTGATATAAACTTCCATATGCATTGCAACAGACTAGGTGCCAGAAATCTCATGGCATTCATTTGGAATTTCCCGTACACTCAGAATTCATATTTATAATATTTAACCTAAGATCAAAATAAAACATTTTTCACTTTAGTTCCTAGTAGTTTAGAATCTGTGTGGGAGTTCAATTGCATCAAAGACTTGCTGTTGTGGAATCTCAATGCAAAATATGAGAAAAGGATGCCAGTTAGTTACATCCCGAGTCTTAAACCCAGTCTCCCAGATCGGAGAATGCCCACTGGACCTTGCTAAGTCCTGCCTTAATAATTTCCAGAAATCTCTGTCAAGGTTTATGTTAGGTTGTCTAAAACATAATGAATTTGACCAGGCATCTGAAATTCACCATGAATTGTCTAGGACTTTCCTGAGGAACAATCTCACTCTACCCTAGAAGAATATATACTCAAAGGCCCTGGTCTCCAAATTTTTTATTGTGTACTTCTAACAGTAAAAAGTTTGAGAGTGTGTATATCAATATATATTTTCTAAAACATGTGAGTTATATAAATGTACTATAGGACTAGCATGTACATTATAAAATGTGTGAAAACCAAATTAAAAACTAGATTAATCTTGCTAATTTAGATGGTTTCAGGGTCTCATTAACTAATATCTCAAGACTTAATATACAAATAGTGAAAGGCCCATTATTAACAATAGTGGATGAGTACCCACATTTCAAACAGTCTTCTTGATAAATTCTATTATTCTGATGGGGGCCAACTTCTTGGAAATCTGATTACACTCTCTTTGTTTTTACCTCATTCCATAACTTGATGGAGAGCCTGTACTAGCAACAGAAGTGTCAGCTCTGCCATTTTCTTATTTTTCACATATCATCCTCATTCTGGGGGTTCTCTGAAAGAATCCTTTGAAGGCAACATGTTTATTTTGTGGAGTTTAGTTTAGTGAAAACCAGATTTTATAATCAGAAAAATTCATTTGACTGGGCACCAAAAAAAAAAAATCTGCAATATGTTGAAGGCAAACGAACAAGCAAGGATGCCATTTGTGAAGGAGCTTACCCACCAAAGGTGACGTGTGTTCCTGACCTGCTGGCTTATGCCTGAATGAGATCCAGTGTCAGTGTTAAATTGTTGTCAGGGCTCAGCTCTTTTAAATGTTAAATAAAATAAATATAAATAATAGTTTTAATACTTCCCTTTCCTTTTCCGCCCTCTATTTCCTCCCGCTGAGTCTAAAACACCTGAGCAGCAGGAATCCCACCCATCTCTTTCTAAACCACTAAACATTCCTTCACTCTCAGAGCTGAGTCCCCAAAGCAGAGGGTGGCTTTTCTTTGTATTTTACCTTCAGGCAACTGGCTGAGACCATCCAATCTGCCTGGAATGTAATTTTGGCTCTAAAGAACCAGAACTAATGGAAGAACAGAAGCAGCTTAACCCAAACTGTTTCTCATTCCACTGCCCTGGACAGAGAATAGAGGGGATATAAGAGGGGAAGCTTTGTGAATTCTATGCTGTGTGACCTTCTTTGAGGTTTGAACCATGGACAATTTTAATTACACCTATAAAATGGTACCTTGGGCACCTTCAGGCATAGTACATGCCTGGACTTACGCAAGAGTTGGGGTTTTTGCTTTATAAGACTGATCTGGGGCTTTTGGAATAGATTAGAAAAGTGTCCCTTTTGTGATTGTCATTTCTTCTGCTCCCAGCCAGCTCCTACTTAATGTGTCATTTACACTTGCTTCCTATTTCTTCAGAGCCCAAATTAAGGTCTTCATGAAGTATAATGCCCAGCAGGCATTTAGTAACATAGATAAAATTGTAAAATATATTCCCTTGATATTTCTTATTCTTTTTGTGTCTGGAAGCGTCTTTTGCTTGTATCTTTTCATTTTGCTTCCCTTTTCACTCAGTTCCATTGAGCTGTGTAGAATTGCAATTGTTATCTTTTCAAGAAAATTAGACTTTCTATTACTGTAGATTTTCTTTTCTTTTCATTCAAGATAAAGCCTTTTCAAGTTCCAGGTTTCCTTTTTTATCTTTTAGAAATATTTTGCTGTGACTTCAGCTGTAATACCCATTATTTTGAAAAACAGCATATAATTAGCAAAGATTGGAGTTCGATCATTTTATTACATGTATCAGACTAGCATGTTATAAATGAATTAAGCATTAGCAGTGATTAGATAATGGAGTTATGGATGTGTATAATACTCGTATTTTTTATAACATAAGCTATATGTGGCTCCCATTTGGAGACTGCTGGTTGATTAACGTAACTGCATGTGATACTGTTTCAAGGCCAAGGTTTCTACGTATTCTCTTGTCCGTAGTTAGCTTATTAGTCAGTTCATTAATTTTTCAAGGTGGTGAGGAATTGGTGGAGTGACTACTTATAGCTTATAGCTTAATGGAAGAAGTAGAATCTCAGTCCAGTAAATTCCCACTGCCTTGGAGGAGCATGTGATGATTAAGGAAGTGAGCTTGGGATATCAAGGTGTGTGACTTTGTGCCTTGGTTTCATCATCTGTAAAACTAGGAACAACAATAGCACCCATGTCATATGACTAAATGTAAAACAGTCTTAGAACAATGGCCTGGCTCAGAGGAAATACCTAATAAATGCCGGCTATTAATTATTAGAAATTAAGCCATGGTGAGGTCTGCCTGCTGTCCTCATCCTGTGAAGTAGTGGACAGAGATTCCTTTAAGCTACTTAAAAATCGGTGCCCTTCAACATTTCATTCAGACACAGGCATTGAGTGAGGGCATGTGTGTCTGTGGGTACATAGGTGTGCCCAGTGACAAGGGAAGGTGGAACATAATGGCCAGCAGGGGAAAAGTGGGGCTATTGAGAAAGAGTTCTAGGAGAGCTATGACTATTGCGAAGAGATATGGTGACAGAGCTCTTCTGTGGAGGCAGGCTCTGTGCAAGCTCCTGTCCTGGCCTGAGTCGTTCTTCCCTCTCCCTCCACACTGCTCCCTGCCTGCGTCATTCTTTTCCCTTCTTACCCAGTTCCTATCTTGGACTTGATCTTCTCTCTCAGAGATGGCCTCATCGTTGGCAGGTGAAACTGTGGGAAGATGTCCCAGCTCTCTTTCTTCAACTTTCAAATTCTGCACTGCCCCCTCTCATTTCCCCTCCACCCACCATATACTTTCCTTTTCTTGGTAGAGGTTGGATGATTGGTTCATAGGAGGTTTGTGGGGTAGGTTATATGGGAACTTTTTAAAAACCAAGTTACTTCTATGTTACTTTCCCCATTCCATTCCCTTTTCTTTCTAAATAGAGTTTTTATCAAGCCCTAAAAATGTCAGTAATTTGAGCAATACAGTAAAGTTTATGTATACATTGGTTATTTGGAAACTAACGTTATTTACCAAATTATTTCTACTAACAGAGAAAAATGATCTTATTAACCTTTACTTTCCTGGACTGGGAATAAACCCAGTCAACTGGGAAAATAATCATTAGACTCCTTTGTTCCAAGGTATCCTGTCAGCTTCTTAAGGAAATTCTTCAGGCTACTTGGGGCTTATTCTTAAAAGCAACATTAGCCAACCCAACTCCATCTGTCTGTGACATCCTCTACACCTTGTGTGATCAAATTTATTTCGGCTACTCTAATAGACTAAGGAGTGTGCCTTTCTACCCCAAGGTGCTCCCTCAATCAAAAGGAGCAGCTCCCTTAAATAACTCTGCATGTTTTGTACTAATTAGAAGTCCTTCAACAGAAAGTTCAGTCATTCTTTGTTTATTTGGGTGTGGTGTACTTGGGGATAGAAAAGTGTTAAGGGTTTTTAAAAATGGCTGTGTGGTTGAGTAAATTCCTGTGTGTTCTTTCTACGTACTCTGGTCTTGAGAAAAGCAGTCTCCGTGCCGGAGAGGGAATTTACCTATTGTGTAAGACCCTGACCCTGTGCATGTGCTTGAAGCAGACAGGTCGTTTTTATGTGCGCCTGTTAGTTTGAATTTGTGATACTGATCTGCTTTTTGTCCCTGCTGATGGTTATTATATCTTAATGGGCGAAACACTCTAATGTTCCTTGTTATATAATTCTTGTAGTACAGAGCAGGCACCAGAGGACCACATAAAAATGTTTGCCTCAATTTCCCTGCAAAAAAGGAGCCCAGAAACCAGACTTGACCATGTAACAGATTTTTAAAGGTAAAGGAACCCAATAAAATTACCAGCTTTTCACAGCGTGTGTCTACTTCCTTTCGACATATTGTGAGGTGTAGGTGAAATATTCTAACTGAACTGACAGTGTGAGCGGGGACAACTAAGGAGAAAGGGAGATAAAAGTAAAAACCACCAGCAATGATTGATATTGCAGTAGCAATGAGTTGTTGGGGTCTCCCCTTTGTGGATTTGACACTTCACCTTTCTGACACCATCTGCAGGAGTGTTGGTATAATGAGCCCTATACAGATGGGAATGAAAGCTGGAATTACTGTATCAGGGCTTTGTGGCTTGCTGTAGAATTGTGTAGGCTGGTTTTTGTTTACTCAACTTATAAGATAAAAGGTGTGGTGCATGTGTGTGAGAGAGAGATTTTAAAAGTATAAAATGACTGTGGCTACCTGATCCTAGGAAATGGCCAAAAATACTTTCATCAAAGAATGATTTCTTTTTATATTGTGATCATCAGTTAATGAAATGAACTTATGTAATAGCTTATAAGTTTAATACTAAGTGCCTTTAAGAATGATTTAATCAGAGAGCATTTATTGATTCTCTAATACAATGTCCATATTTAGTATTTGGGGACAAGAAATATCAAGTATGGTGCTCTGACTCTTTAGAAACTTAAACTGTATTTGGTGAATAGGAGGCAGAATTATATGCATGCAAGATAACTTTCCTAGGAGTCCTGGGACTTAGGACTTTTTTTTTTTTTTTTTTTTTTTTTAATTACCTTTCAGAACTTTGGTCCAAAACCTAGCCTTCCTTGACCACTCTGTAGAGTAGATATAACAGAAATAATTTAATTTAATTTCCTTAAGTTGCTGGGCTCAATCAGATGATGTTTACTTCTTCCACCTCTGAATTGTGTTTTACTTTTTTATTTTTAATATCTTTATATAGAAGAGGATAAATCTCAATGGATTACTTGGCATTGTCCATGTCTTTGTCTCTTCCTTCAATAGTCCTTTTCCTCCACCCCATTCCTCTCCCAGGCCCTGGGGGAAAGATCAGCAGTCCTAAGCCCCACTGCCTATTACTGTGGAGTAGCACAAAGCTCTTCTCCCAAATCTAGGCTTAAAACCTCAGAATGATTTTATACTCCAGTTTCCTTAGTCCCCATAGCTAGTTAGTGGTATCACACTTCATAGCGCTATATAGTGTCATCTTCTCTGTCCTCTCCTTTCTGTCCACACTATTCAGGTTTTGCTACCTCTTGCGTACTGCAATAGGTTCCAAAATGGGGCTTTCCATGTTTTGTCCTATCCTATGTAATACAACTCTGTTCAATTTACTCCCCTACTCAAAACTCCTCAATGACTCTCTACCATAAATCAAATGCTTTATAGGTTCTTCATCGTGACATTCAAAATTCTGTAAGATCTTGCCCTGAACTATGTTTGGAGCCTTATCTCCCTAATCCCCTCAATTAATTCTCTCTTCAAGCCAAATTTGAACTACCTTCCATTGCCTGAAGGTTCCACGAGCTTTTTGCCTCAGCTTCTTCCTCTTGGAATGTCTCACATCCTTTCTTCACTGGCACTCATGATAAATTTACAAATTGTCATTGCTGGGGATGAGCTTATTATAATTAATGGAGATTAATAAATGGATGTTTCAGGTATATGCCTTTTACTCTTAACCTTTTTTCCTAAGGTGATACTGCTATTTTAAAACATTTTTTGAAGAAAAGAATGAAGAGAAAGATATTTTCCTTTTTCATTCCTTAAAAACAAGAAAATTCTTTTGTTACACTTAATTAGTTTTTGATATGGACTATTCAGGCAAACTGGGCTACATTGAGTGTGGGAATGGGGACACAACTAGTCAACTCTACTGATTAAACGTTGATTTTTTTTTTTAACAGGGGAAAAATAGGGGAAAGGGAAAATATTTTAATTGGGATGTGTCCTCCATAAGATATTTTCATCTGTCAAAATACTACCCCCTTTAAAGTACCCATGTTCTCTTTTTCAAGATGTCATATTCTTTTTAAAGAAATTTTTCCTGAAGAACTTGTTCTTCGGGACTCCTATGGCATCTGTCCTATCCACAAACAATTATTTTGTACCTATTACAGAACAAGTGGTACTATACTAAGTACTGAAGTTATCAAGATGCATGAGAAACAATCCCTGACTACAAGGCTGTCGCGATCTAGTTGGGGAGAGAGACTGTTGGACAGCTTGCTATAATATAGGTTCTTAAAATATATTATCCTTGCCACATGCACAATATGAGTGAGATGCTGTGGCAGGGGAAAAGAGTGAGGACTTAATGGTCTCCAGCTCAAGGGGTTCCTTGCAAGGAAACCTTTGACCTGGGTCTTGGAGTATGATATGTGGGAAGAGAGGAAACCATGGCATGTTCAGTCCAATATGTGCTGAAGTTCACAGTGCATGGAGGAAGTGGTAGGAGATGAGGTTGGAAATGTAACTTGGGGCCAGGCAAGGAATGAGCTTAAAACCCAGACCAAGGAGTTTGGACTTCACCCGGTATTTAAAGGATAGATATCCAAGGTGTTTTAAACAGCAGAGTAAAATCTTGAGACCTGCCTTAAAAAAATAGCAACTTTGGTGATACAATGAAGGATGAATTGGTGGGAAAAACTGAAATTAGGGGTGAAATTTAGGTTACTTTCTCAATGGACCAGAAGTATGTTGCATTTCCCTTAAGACAGGACAGGTGATATATTCTTTTGTATCATTAGAGTTATTTGTG
Source organism: Cabassous unicinctus (assembly GCA_029593785.1). Taxonomy (NCBI): domain Eukaryota; kingdom Metazoa; phylum Chordata; class Mammalia; order Cingulata; family Chlamyphoridae; genus Cabassous; species Cabassous unicinctus. The sequence continues at coordinate 13,821 of JAQZBX010038370.1, read as the reverse complement.
TATGTACCTTTCCTATTAAAAATGCTTCCTGAAAGTGGGCCTTGAACAGGGCTCAAAGGATGGAAAGGGTTCAGTAGAATTGCTTCTATATGAAACACGCAAGAATTATACAAAGTTTCATTGTTAGCACAAACTACTTTAGTTGCGGTCGTCTTTCTGTCTTCCCAGATGTTAAAGGAGATAAGGCATTAAGAAGCACTAAAACACATTAACAATGTGTATTTTAAAATCATTATATTCATAGTTTATAAGTATCATTTTGAGTTCATACCATATTCCCACGTGCTATGCTAAGCACTTTACACAGATTATCTCACTTAGTACTTTGAGTCAGTGGTTACTAGCCCTGTTTTACCGATATGCTGAGGCTTGGATAATTTAACCTGCCAGGATCACATAGTGAATACATAAGGGATTTGGCATTCTCCTGAGGACTTCCTTACCTCTTTGCTTTCTCCATAATAGCCATCTTGGCCTTTTACTGCAGAACTCACTGAGCTCGTTTCTTCATCAGAAAAAGACCCTTCTTTTTGCAGTTACCTCTGCCTGGAATATTCTTCTTCTCCCAGATCGTCACAGAACTGATCTCTTCACATCTGAGCTTAAATAGTACCTTCAAAGAAGCTGTCCTTGATCATCCTATCTAATGTTGCACATTTCTCTACTTTACTCTTTACGTAGTATATCATTATCTAAAATTATTTATCTTTTTATTTTCTGTCTTCCAAGCTTGAATATAAATTCCATGAAATCAAGTACTTTGACCATCTTATGCACTTTTGTATCCACAGTTTCCGGACCTTAGTACACATTCAACAGATATTCATTCACAGGTTGGATGTGTGAATGAATAAATGTTTCCAAAACCCATGCTTGCCTCCAGTCCCATTTTCTCTGGGCATATTCTTTCTGCTACCTAGCCCACTGGAGGGCAAGTGGCTGACCTGTCAAACTGTGTATCTGAGAACCGGACTGATTAACTTTTTAAAACCAAATATTTACTCAGTGGGAAACTAAACCCATAGATCATTCTCTTTCGCATTCAGATTACTTGATTATATCATAGTAATACGTAGGGTGTGTGATTAATTTAGATGTGAACATTTCTGATAAATTATTTTTAGAATTTTACCTTACTGCATGCATGTTGGCTAATTTTTGTAGGAAAATATTGGTATTTTCATAAAACAGAAATTGTTCCTGGCTATTCTGTTTTGATTTTGATTTTTAAAGCACCAGAAGTTTAAAAATACATGGGCTAGCCGATAAATTAGTGAGCTCATATTATCTACACACATAAAATAACAGTCCTAGGAGGGTAAATTCTTTCTTTCTTTCCTCAAACGGTTTTGTGATGTTTATATAGTGGTTTCAGATTGGCCTTCTTGGAAGTGTAGTTTTCCTTTAGTCTTGATGGAATCTAAGACAACTTACTTTGTCATTAGCATATTAACCTCTTCTTTTCTCACAGCCACACATATACAGGAATAGCTTACTGATTAACTCCCATCAGAGAAGGTAGTCTGTGAAGGAATTTTAAGTATATTCCTCAGTGTTATGATCATGAAGAACATGATCTTAGCTCAGTTCATTAACTTTGTTAAAATTACATGAAGGGGTTCGTATCCTAAAATATAGAAGAAGCAGAAAACAATTCAAAAGCAACCTGCCTTGATCTGTACCTTCTCCAAAAACCATGGAGTAATGCCAACGAACAGAGTAATGGTTGACGAGCAAAATGTTAAGGCATTCTAAGTATCACTGGTTGATTTAATAAAATTAATTAGCCTGCCATGGAGAAAATTTACTAGCATGCTGGTTAATTTCACAATGTAAAGTCAGGGAAAGGGAGGTAGGTTTAAAGGGGGACCAACCTTATTAGTTTTGAATAATTATTTAAAGATGTGGAACTTGCTTATTTTAAACATCTTTGATAGCCAAATCCACTTAGGCTTTAAAATCTGTGTCTGTGCCCTAGTATATATCAGAAGGACTCTCTCTTGATGAAATCATAAGCATATTAATTAACAGCTAAATGACTTATTTAAGATACAGAACAACAAGAAGATTCCTAATAAAACTGAGAATGCGAAGTTACCTAAACACTGGTTCATGGGAGGTTTCTAGAATCTTAATTTGCCATTGATGCAATTATTGCTTTTTCTTGTCTTTTTAATCCAAACAAGATGTTTGCAGTGGCCATGGAAAGGTGCCTGAAATTACGTGCCTGAATTCATTTAATTTGCTAACACTGTCTTTTTTCTCTCTCTCTTCCTGGTAATGGGCAAGAGTCAGTTCTGGTGCATTAGGCACTAAATCTCTTCAATTACCAGCCGGGAAGAAAGAAAAATTGTGTTTCAAACCTACAAACTGATTTAGTTTTAAAGCACAAACACTTCTCCTGTGGAGCCTAAATTAAACTGCAGAAAGGACACAGAGTTTGAGGAATTAAACGGAGCCAGGCCAAGGCTCAAGCCGGCAGTAGGAACCATTTTGGTTCCTTTCATTCCCCCTGCCCCCAGTAGGAAAGAAAGGGGAGCAGGAACATGCTGAAAGGCACAACTTGTGTAACAAAATGTGATATTATATTGCTTGGTAGCTAGATGTGGAGTAAGGGTCAGTGCAAGGGGCTGTCTAATCAAATCCCTTATCCTCTTTTCCTTTTTCTTTGCGGATGCTTGGCAGCCATTTTTAATGTGGATGACTCTGTGGTCGATCTGGAGACTCTGGCGGCCTTATATGAAAACGTGAGTGTCAAAGACATGCAGAGGAGAAGTTTACATGTTTTCATGTCTTTACCAACTAAATAATGTTAATGTCTTAAAAATTACTTAGCCTTTCGTGTTCTTTGGTGCTAAAAATTTTGACACTACATAGAAGAGATTAAGGCACAGAAACCCAAGCTTGAATGAGAGCGGGTATGAGAAAAGCGCTGGGTTCCTAACTCCTGTGGTGTATCTGTGATAGTGTATCTCATTGCACACCTGCAGGGTGGGGTAGAACCCAGTCCTGTTGCTTGCTCTCCGAGTGAAGTTAAGCTACCTGCTTAATGTTGGTATACTCTGGTATCTTACTTCCTCTGAGGAACAGGAGTGCGGAGATGAGCTCAGATGATTGTTCTAAGTCCAAACGAGCTGATGATGTTGAACGTGGGAAACAGTATAGGAGAAGAGGGGGTATGTATTGGAGAGTTAGAGTGAGACAAGTCTTAGGTTTGAGGTCCAGCTCTACCACTGACTGTCAAATGACCTTGGGTCAGTTATTTAAACTCCCTAAGTCTGTTTGATCACCAATGCAGTGGGGGTTATCTAAGGCTCTCCCTAATTTTTTTTTTTTTTTGTGCTCAATGAGATTTCCGTGTATGGCACTGTAAACAGATAAGGTCTTTTTATTTGGGTTATATATGGAAATAACCAGCAGAATTGCCAGGTTCTCTTGAGAAGATGACACAGGAGAGTCAGAATCCCCACACTTGCTAGATGTTCTGGTATACTGACTCTGTTAGGGTGGGAAAGCATGGATTGAAACAGATCTTCTTCTACTTAAGTAAGGCTATTTCTCAGGAAGCTGCCCGTGGGGAGCGAGAGGGGGTAATAGAATTCAGTGGTCACCAAACTCAAAAAACTATTCATTTCAGTATTTATGGTCCCCTGGGACCTTAAATCTCTTATAGAAAATTTCCATAGTCTAAAAATCCAAGCATGGTGTAATTGCCAGTTCCCTGGCCATTTCTACATCCTTTATATATTCCAGGAGCTATTTAGTATGCCAAGATGGGAACTTGTCATGTTTCCATCAGTACAGTTTCTGTTAATAGACAGGAAGGGACCCAAATATCTGGCCATTGGGGGCTAATTATGTATTTACTGAGTATCTAGAGGAGAGCATTTTGAAGTAAGAGAAAGAGAGATTTACCAATTACGTGGTACAAGCCCCACTGGATCCATCTGTAAAATGACAATAAGTCAGTAAGTGTTGAAAGGCTTTGTAAAAGGCAAGGTACCTTCTAGATGTTTTTTGTCATTACCGTGTATATGGTCAGTATATGTTAGGTCACAATGGAGGTAAGCCGCAAACCACTGAAATAGTTGGAAAAATTGAAAAGTGATTAAATACAAAAATAAATGGTACAATGAGTGATTTAAAAATTCAGAGAAAAGGAAGATGGTGACTAGAAATAAGAGTAAGGGGTGTAAGTTAGGATGGTGGTTCTGTAGATAAGGAAGCAAATGCTAAGGACAACTTTCCCCATATCTGCTTTACAGGGGAAGAGACAGGAGAGTCAAAGGTAGCGTCAAATGTCCTGGCTTCCATATCCAACTGAGGTCACTTGTTATGACCATTTTATACCAGCGACTCTCAAAATTTAGCATGCATCGGAATCATCTAGAGAGCTTGCCAGCCCCACCCCTGGGGTTTCTTATTTCTTGGGAAAGGCCAATAATTTACACTTCTAACAAGTAACGCTGATGTATTTCTAATAAGTGACAGGTAATGCTGATGCTGCTAGGGACCAACCACACTTTGAGATCCACTGCTTTAAAAAGATTCTCATTGTTTCCTTTTTGTTTGTTTCTCTATCTTAACACAGAGAGCCCAAGAGGATGAATTGATTAAAATAAGAAAGTATTATGAGACCTCCAAAGAAGAAGAATTGAAGCTGCTAGATAAACCTGAACAGTAAGGACATTTAAACACTTTTTTTTTTTTTTTTTTTTTTTAACCAAAAGGAGAATTGCAGTCCCTGCCTCCCAGCTCTGAATAACCAAACCTTAATTGTTCAGTGAGCTAAGTCACAACACCGTCATTCCCGTGACCTATTGCACACAGCAGAATGACCCAGCTGCCGGGAAAGGCAGCGCTGAGATTTGTACTGCTGGATACAGTATCTCGTCCCCTTCCCCCAACCCCTCATGACTCCTCTTTCTTGTTCTAGCAACTTGTTAATTCCTTCTAGACTAAACATTCTGGCCAAAAGGGTAACCAAGGAAGGAAGAGGCATTGCTCTGTTTAAGGTTCTGCTGATGCAGTTAAAAAGATGACATCAGAGTAACAGAATTCAAACTTATTTTCCTAAATGTCATATCCAGTAAGTGTAGCCTGAATGTGCCAACTTTCCCCCAAATTCTTCCACCTGCTCTGCACCACTTAGCTGAGACTTTCTCATCCTCGCTTTGCATGTACTTGTTCTCTCCATTCACTACCTAGATTTGTTTCCTCTGTAGTGTGGGTGCCATTTCATGTCCTTTGGAAACCCAGAAATCAATCCAATGTCTGGGTTATTCTTGTCTTTATCTGGACTCTCTGGGGTCTGCATGCTACAGATAAACTGGGGCTCAGCAGTTCCAGGCACCCACTCAGCTTTTCAGGGCCCAGGGCTCTGTGGGAATGTGGTTTGGGTCCAGGGGGAACAGAAGACTCTCCTGCCTGTTGCTGCCTTGAATGCTTCATGTCCAATTAATGATGCAAGCAGAGAGAAAACAAAGAAGAAATGGAGTGATCAGGTTCAGGGTGACAAGCCAGCCCTAGAGGTGACCGAGGTCATACGGCTTGCGCTGAAGCCTTCACACCTTGCCCTTGGGTCCTCTAGAAGTGACCTACTCGAAATGGATGTCTGGACATGTGGGCCCAGAAAAGCATCTTTAAATGACAGGGGAAGGGAGAGTCTAGGTTTACTCAGTTATTCACACCTTCATGATGGTTTGGAGCCTTAGACAAGTTGTTCTAACATAGAGCATGGACCAGGACCCCCAAAAGTTATTTCATGAAGCCTAGGAATATTGAAAATCAGTACAAATGGGGTTCCATTGCCCTTTTGTTAAGTCCTCTTGAACCTTCCTCCTTACCAATTCTTACCCCTAACATCCCATGTTCCATTCCCAAGTCATGTTTCATAATATAATAAATTAATTCCTGCTAATGACTGATAATGGAGTGACTAATAGTTGGATGCTTGGACACTAGCAAGGCCATGGAAGGGGAGTATTTGGGGCCAGTAAGGCTTATAAAGCAATAAGGTAGTGCTAGCTATGTCAAGTTGAGCAATGATACTCTACTCTAAGCCAGAAGTTGGCAAACTTCTTCTGTAAGGGGCCAGAAAGTATATATTCTAGGCTTTGCAGGCCATACGACCTGTTGCAAGTGCCCAACTCTGCTGTTGTAGTGCAAAAGCAACCAGAGGTAATACATAAATGAATAAGCCTGGCTTGTTCCAATAAAGCTTAACTATGGACACTTCAGACCCTGGGTGAATTTCACCTTTGCTCCTGATCCCCGGCACAATGCTGCAGTTGTATGATTTATGCGAGAGTCTGATTCTCTGGGAGCTTATTTGACATTAGCTCCAAGTGAGTGAACTATAAGCATGTTTTGTATTCTGGAAAATATGAATCATTTGTAGTTTGAGCATTGCAATTTCCTAAGGATCCTATAGTGCCCAGTCCTACAAATTATAGCTGGAGAGGCTGGCCCCATCACTCACCTCATCAGCTCTCTTACACCCCAGTGCTAGATTTAGAAAACCATTTCCTGCAAAGGTGTCATCTCCTTGGGATCAGGACATGTGAAAGCCATACCCTCCTGGGATGGCCCTCAACTGTCTTCACACCATTCCTTGTGTTGGTGGGAAGGTGAGGCAAGGCTCTACTGGGTTTGGCTAGCCCTGACACATGTTTATCGTGGTCTGGAGTGAGGACATCATTGGGATGCTCCACTAGGGCCCACAGTTGCCTTGAGAAACCCCCACAAAGATAACACTTTGACTTGCTAAAGCAAGTTAGTGTGCTTCTCCATGGAAGGACACAGGTTGCGACATGAAGTGCTGTGTGCACAGCCACCACTAAAAAAGACACACCAGAGATAATATCATTCAGAGGTTTAGGGGATGATAAAACAAATGTCAGTCTCATAAAAACAATAAGCCACATTGCATCATTCCTCTTGTTAGCCAAGGAGCTGCTGTGGATGAGTAACCCAGACAACCTAAGGTGTAGAACTTCTCTCTAAAGTTGCAGGCCTTCATGGAAAAATAGGCCTAAAATAGGGGAAAGAAGGGAAAGATCCCTAGTTTGTGTTGTCTTTGGGCACATTTAGTCATCTCTATTACTGACCATAGGGTGTAAAGTTAGACCGGCTCAAAAGGAAATCATTTATGAATATTCATAAGTACCAAGTCTCAATGTCCGAGGGCTTATGCTTGGGGATATTTAAAAGAATTATTATCCCTACCCTCATGGTAGGGTTTTTGTTTCTTTGTTTGTTTGATATTTTTGTTTGTTTGTTTGTTTGTTTTTAAGAGGTACCAGGGATTGAATCCAGGACCTCTTGTATGGGAAGCAGGTGCTCAACCACTGAGCTACATCCACTCTCCATATGGTAGTGTTTTAAATACAGTTGGAGAGACAAGATATTTATCAGACACTTGCTTCACAACCTTTGAGGTAAATTATCCGTATGGTACTTTCCCAGATAAATGGGAAAGGAGCTATTGTGTTCTTTCCCAAACCTTAGTGTGGCGTTATTGGACAAAAGGTAACATACACATATTTTTCCATATTTGTTCTTCCAATATTTCGTATCTTCACACTTACCAGCTATCCAAGCCAGAAATCCACAAGTCATCTCTCATACTGAAGGGCCTTTTACCTTCACTCTCTGAATATTGCAGCAGAAATTAGGTCTCCAAGCCTCAAATCTACTGCCACCTCCAACCAATCAGCCAAGCCACTGCCATGGTGATTTTCTAAAACAAAAAACCAGAAGTATCAATTTTCTCTTTAACATCCATCATTTGTTCATGACATTTTAAACTTCTTATTTTAGAACACAAAACCCCTTTAGCATCTGACTTCTACTTGCCTGTCCCACAAATATCGTTCAGCCTGCCTGGGATCTACTGGGTAATTTCTCACACCTTTCATCCACAAGGATCACAGGACTCCAGGAAGCCTTGGCTGACATCCTCCCTCCAGAGTTCTGACTTAATTGACCTTCAGATGGCTTCCATAGCTCCCATTGTAGACTCCATCGCTAAAACCACTTATCACACTTCTTAGTAATTTTTGGTTTATTTCTCAGGTTATCAAAGAGAAGATTGTGTATTAGTTAAAATTCTGTTTCCAGGTCGTAGTATGGTAACTCTCACAATATTTAATAAAGGACTGTCTTATGCTCTAGCATTAATTTTCAGTAGTACATTCTCTACAGTCTATCCAAAAGTAATGTGAAGTTCCTGAGTTTCCCTTCCCCCTCCGACTCTGGAGATATTGTAGACATTTCTCCACGCAGAGGACATTGAGATTTAAGATCTCATTGGAAGTATCTTTAACTTCTTTATTTCTATCAATGGTCTTTTCAAAGCAATCCAGGCCTTTTCTGTCAAACACCTCACAATTCTTCCAGCCTCTATCTATTACCCAATTCCAAAGCCACTTCCACATTTTTGTTACTTGCATTAGCAGCACCCGCTCTCCTGTTACCATAAACTGTTTTAGTTTCCCAGCTGCTAAAATACCATACAATGGGTAGGCTTAAATGACAGGAATTTATTGGCTTGCAGTTTTGTAGCTAGGAATGATCCAAAACTGAGGTGTCAGCAAGGTGATGCTTTCTCCCCAAAGGCTGTGGCATTCTGGGCCTGGTTGCCAGTGATCCTTGGCCCTTGACTTTTCTGTCACATGGCAATGCACATGGTGGCATCTTCTTTTTTCTCTTCTGGGTTCCATTGACTTCCAGCTTCTGGCTGCTCCCTGTGACTTCTCTGTGTCCAATTTCCTTTGCTTATAAAGACTTTAGCCATGTCGGATAAAGGCCCATGTTGGATAAAGGCCCAGTTAGGACACACCTTAACTAATAACAGCTTTAAAGGTCCTGTTTACAAATGGATTCACACCCACAGGCCCAGTTATTGGGACCTGAACTTGCCTTTTGTGCATGACATGATCCAATCCCCAGCACGTAGATTATTTAGCCTATGGTTGTGTCTCCTCATATTGCTCCTAAACCTCCCTTTTTGAGTCTAGTTATAAATAATTTTTCATCCATTGTCTCCTTCTTTTCACCTATGTCCTTGCTGGTGAGCTGAGGTGTTAATCTGTGTATTCACTCACATGGTCTCAGTAAATGCTTCATTCAGCCGTTCGTTTTAACTAGGAAGTATACATGCTCTGGGGATCTGGGTCCTACTTGCAGAATGGTGTCTCGTGGTCACATTTGGAAGGGGGGAAATGCAAGGCACTACCTTCGAGGTAGTTCTCAACAGCATCTGAATAAATAAATCTTTCCAAAATTCATTGCTGCCAGCTCCACGAGCATTGTATTTCCCACTATCTGTGAAAACTAATGATACCCCTGACTTCAGCCACTATAAAGGAATCAGTTGTTTGATAGTATTTTTGTGAGGAAATAATTTACACTTAGAATTAAATATATATTTTCGTATTGTCCAAATCCCAAATTTCCATGGGTTTCCACTTTTCATCTTCCATCACATGATTTTCATAATAATCAGAGTTATAGAGATTTAAAGCAATGAGGTGTATTTCTTGATTCATCCTCAATGTTGAGTAAAAAACTGGGGGTGGGGGGTGGGGAAGGGAACTTTATGATCCTTTATAGGATAAGTAGGAAAACAGCTGATAATTAGAAATGTATTAAAACCCAAATCTCCCTAAAAGTAAAGGAGGCACAGAGTATGGGTCAAGAAAATTTCTTTTGGTATAGAAGGGAGGAGGCTTCCAATTTTGCTTCTGTGTAAAAAGCATTCTTGGTGAGATGCAAAATGTTAGGGTAAATGTGTTATAAGTTGACCAAGACTTTCAAAATATCGGTTAGTCATCATCTCAAATCCAAAATGAAATCAGTGGCGGTTAGTGGATTCTGTCCTTCGTTGAATTCATGTCAAACAGTTTCCACCCATTTTAGTTTATACCCCTTCCTCTGATGGTTGGCCTAGAGAGTATGTAGCTATTCCAACTTAGTTTTGCAAAGGGTACCAGTGTCCAACTACTCATTCAGTGAACTACTGTGTGTAGGTCAGTACCTACCTTTAGCTTTTCCCCACTTCAGCTTACCTATAGAGATACAGTTATCATACAGTGTTTGATACCTTTACCTTTTAAGATCTGTCCTGCTATAATTTTTTAGAATCTGTAGATTGTGTCCACTTACTGAGTGCCTGTGTTATTCCAAGCACTGAGCTAGAAACTGTGTCTATGTAGGTACGTTGAAGTAGGGAAGTAAACATGATTAGAGATGCTTATCTAGTTCATTGAGCTACCATCATCATCATCACCACACTCCCATAATTTTTTTTTTTTTAACCACTTGGCTGAAGGCATTTGCCTTGAGTCTTTACTTTTACTTAGACTGATTAAATATACTCTTAGAGAATGCAACATTATAAAGTGAGTTTATTGTGCAGTTTTTCTCATATGCTAAAGACTAAGGCTTTCCATTTGCAATTAGTCTCTTGTTTTGTGTAGCAAAAAATAAATTGCCATTATTCAATATAGTCGCATTAACTTTCTGTTTCTAAGGAAATTTACACACCACACATTTATTTACCATCATGGAAACACTCAAAAAAGTGTCTTTGTTGTCAACAGAACAGAGTCCCTTGAGTCTGCCTAATGCCTTTTATAATTGTTCATTTAAAATCGCCAAATAATAAATGCTCTAATGGTAGAGCTTTTTCAGCTTTCCTTTTATTTTCCTTGTGAGTGTGCATGAAGCTACATGGTTTATTCTTATTTTTACAGATTTCTACATGAGTTAGCCCAGATTCCCAACTTTGCTGAACGTGCCCAGTGCATCATCTTCAGATCTGTCTTTTCTGAGGGTATCACCTCCTTGCACCGAAAGGTGGAGATCATCACATGTGCTTCTAAGGTATGCTAGTTGTCTAATTGAAAAGACATCTTTGCCCTTATTGAGGGTAAAGGAGGAAGTTGGGAGTGTAGAAAGACAGGCTAGAGTCCCTTTGGAGAAAACCTTTTGGACTTAAGAGTGTGTACTTTTCTAAGTATAAGTGTGATAGTTAACCTGCTCAAGTTTGAGTATCTGTGTTTGTGTGTGTGTGTGTGTGAGAGAGAGAGAGAGAGAGAATGAGATGGGGAGCTAAAAAAAAACCCTAAGCAGCTTGAAATTGTAGAACTTAATAGACATATCAGCAAACATTTAATAAACATAGCCTGTGGCCTTAAAGTGTAGTGTTGTAGTTCTCCTCTGAGGACTATACCCATGTCGAAGGGAGGACATACCTGCTATTATACCTACCCTACATTTAACTACCCTATACATAGTCCCAAAACAGATTCTTAAATGACAGTAAACCCCTCTCTACTTAGAAGTCATCAGAACTTAAACCTAAATATAACCATTCCTTTTTATCTATTTATAAATAATTTAAAATAATTATTTAAAAAATTAAAAAGGGCTCAAATGAGTACCAATATTGAATCCTCAATATTAAAATGTGTTGTTTATAAGTAATTAATTGAGTAGGAAGGAATGATGGCTATTAATGTATTTTTGAGACACTTATGGCACAGGAAAGTATATTTTCATTTCACCAACTGTTGATCCTGTTGGTTATAAACCACTGAACATCCTAAAGGTCACTCAATAAATATTTGTTGTTGAAAGAACATAGGTTCATTGTCATTTAGAGTTCAAGGCCATAATGATTGGTATTTGCCATCACAGGGTTTGCTGCACATGAAGAGTGTGAAGGATATTTTAGCTCTCATTCTGGCTTTTGGAAATTATATGAATGGAGGAAATAGGACTCGAGGACAAGCAGATGGATATAGCTTAGACATTCTGCCCAAACTCAAGGATGTCAAAAGTCGGGTTAAGTATTTATTTATTTTTCATAATGAGTGTCTATGATCTGTCATCATTTTCCTTCTATACCTTTAATTTAAATAGAAAGTATTCCATATTATTCCATTCGTCCCTATCCTCTCCCTAACAACAATCATTTACTTTAGAGCACACATCTTATTCTTTGCTTACTTTTGGCTTCTGAATAAAGATAGATTTTTCATTTTAGGTGTTATCTTTGATGAGAAAATCTCCACTCTTTGTTGGCTCTAAAATACACAATTACGTGTTTGAACTGCTAATGCCGTGGGTGCATAAAACAGATAGCATACAATATTAGCCTTGGTGCAAAGCTTGAGTCTGTTTGAATTTAATGTTGACCGCTTGTAATTTACTCTTCCTGAGTGGCACAGCAATGTTGAATCACTACTTGAGCTGAACATTTGAATTATTCTTTTGCCCACCACAACAATTGGGCTGGGAGTCTACTGTCAAACTCTCTGAGGCTAATTATAATTTGGCTCCACACCCCTGCAGAGCTCCTTCTTTAGAAACAACCAGCCCATATCTAGGCATCCCATGGGGGGCAGAGGAGTGGAGGGAGGGGAAACACATTGGCAAATTAGAATTAGACCCATGTGAACAAGACACAAAGGCTGCCTTGTGGGAGGGCCTGCTTGCCCCTGGCCTCCCAGGGTCATAAAGTGGCATGGTGTTCCTTTTAAGCTGCCCTGATTGTTTTTCACACCATTAAGAACACAGATTTTTTTGAAAGGTGGGGAAGGAGAGATGGTTTTCTTTTCTAGTCCCTGGTTCTTTTTAGCACTCCTACCACCTCCTGCCTTGGCTTTATGCCAGAAAATATTGGGAGACAATTTTTCTGCTCATTTTAGCCATTACCTCAAAGGCCCTATGGATTATCTGTTTGGATTTTTTTTTGTTTTTGTTTTGTTTTGTTTTCGCACAGAGTCGTGTAGTGTCATTTCTTTGTATAGATGTATAGATACATGAAAAATGGATGGGACAAGGAGGAAGGAGAAAAAACTTGCCAGTCAAAAACAAAATTAGGACCAGGTATCACAAATTGGAAGTATTGGTATCATAAACTATATAACATGACACTTTCTCATGTAAATGATTTTCATTTAAGTTTCTCTTTTAAATCTAGGATAATGGGATTAATCTAGTGGACTATGTTGTGAAATATTACCTGCGGTACTATGATCAGGTAAGAAATGGCATTTTGTGGAAAATTACACTCATGGGATTTCAACTCTTAAACATTGTTGGCATTCAGAACTTGGATGAAGGAGAGGTGGGTAGATGAATTTCGAGTCCAGCACAATTTGAGAGCTGTCTAGCCTCCTTGGTTAACAGACGAGAACAATGAAGCCAAAAGAGTTCAGCTGGTTCTTGTAAAGGGAAGCGTTATTTGGTGGCACAGGTCTACTAACTATCGACACTATAAAGCACTGCTTCAGGAAGATCCAGAGTTGTCTGGGGGCCTTATGACCTTATTGTGAGGTTCTTTGTGAAGTTTACACCCATTCAGTAATGGGTTAATGATGAACCTGGATTCTGGGATGCAGACCAAAATTTAAGAAATTAAGATACAGTAATGCCCAATATTTTATCAGTAATGTTCAGTAAATTGTTTCGGATATCCTTCCCTTTTGCTTTCATCCCTATTGACCCCATGTTGTTCAGGCTTGAAGATAGCTCACCTGGAGAGTTGCTTCCTAGCTCAGCTTCCCACCTCTAGTATCTCTCCACTCTAGTCTATCCCATACCCTCTGGACTCATTGCTTTTTTTATTTGAATCATAACACTTTTTTACTCAAAAATAGAAATGACTACTCATTTCCACATGAACTAAGACTTTACCCAATTTAATTCCAACCTTGTACAACCTTGCTTCTATTCCTTTCCTTCTACACATAATCTATGATCCAACTCAAGACTTGGTATCTCGTAAATAAACCCTGTGGTTTCTTATGT
>JAQZBX010038369.1:0-15937 GCA_029593785.1 Cabassous unicinctus | reverse complement strand
ACCTTTGTTACAATTGTTGAAAACATTTTGGAGCATTGCCACTAAGCATGGATTATAGTTTACATTGTAGTTTATACTTTTTCACATACAATTTTGTAGGTTATGGCAAGATATGTAATGTCCTGTATCTGTCATTGTAATGTCATTCAGGACACTGAGTATCCTTTTTAAAAACTATGCTAATAAACATCAAAGGTAGAAAAAAATCCTTTTCCAGCTGTTCAGAATCAGATGTTGGTCTTTCCTCCCTCCTCCCCTTCCTTTCCTTCTTGTTTTGTTTCCTTCCATGTGCTTTATTTCTCCTCATTTATCACTTGTGGAATCAATTGGTGAAAAAAAAAGATCTCAAATACTGTCTGTATTAGTCAGCTGATGCAAAGTACCAGAACTCTGTTGACTTTTATAAAGGTTATTTATTTGAGGTAGAAGCTTACAGTCACAAGGTCCTAAAGAATCTAACTCAAGGTACTATAAGAGGTACTTTCTTACCCAAACTCATTTGCCACGTGTTGAAGCAAGATGGTGGGTTCAGCCTTCCTCTTCCTCTTAAGGCTCCATGGTCCCAGCTTCTTCTGATCTCAGCTGAAGGCTGCCATAAGGGTTGTCTCTCTCCCTGGGGCTCGTTTCTCTCTGGGCTCAGCTGCTTTGTTCTCTTCACAAGGTCTTCTCTCTTCCCTGGGCCTCTGCCATGTCTAATGAACTGTCTCTCTTCCTCTGTGTTGTTGTTCTCTGTGTGTCCACTTCTATGGGAGTTATGTTTTATCAGCCCACCAAGAGGGTTGCACTTCCCAGGAAAAATTCCTTCTTGAAGATGAAACAAATTTTTTTCCCAGTTGCCTTTGAAATAGAGATCATAAAGACATTGTTTATCCCTGGAAGAAATTACCATTAACCAGATTTTGCATGGACCATTTATCAATATATACTGATATTATTCAAACTTGTGACATTCTAGGAGCCACTTAGGAATCCAAGACTTATATCCCTTTTCAGATCATAAACTGGTAAGGGTCAAGAACCAGGTCTTATCTCTGTGTTCCTTACATAATATCTTACCATATTAGGTGCTCAGTTAGTATTTGTTGACTGAAATAATATACTGTAGAAAAATTTTATAGTTATACTGTAAAGCTAACCTTTGTTGTCCAGTCATTTCTTTCTTTCTTTCTTTTTTTTTTTGAGGTACCCGGGTCAGGGATTGAACCCAGGACCTCATAATGTGGGAAGCGTACACTCAACCACTGAGCCACCTCGATTCCCCTGAGTTGGTTTTTTTCATTTGTTTGCTTGTTTGTTTGTGTTTTTAGGAGGCACTGAGAACCGAACCCAGAACCTCCCATGTGGGAAGTAGGCGCTTAACCTCCTGAGCCATATCCACTCCCCAGTCATTTCTTAAAGGCACATTAATTTATGGAAGAGTTATCAATATTAAAGAGGACTTTTGCTGTTTTCTAATTGCTTTAGTTTTTGTTGAAATAGAATATATATTTCAAGCACTTGTTTTACACCATGGAAAAACAATGAAAATAGCTTTTATAAAAACCCAAATGGAAACTACATTTGAGTTTGCATAATTTACCTTTCAAATTATACCTAAGACCTTAAATCAATATATGCATAGAAAATACTAAGTACATTTTTTCCTTTTTCTCAACTCTAGTTGAATCTCATTAACCTTGACAGGCTTTTTATATTCACAATAATTCTAAGTATACTTGATCAATGATTCTCCCTGATTTAATCTCTGCCTCCAACTTGTAATAACTTATTCTTCTTGGAAAAAAAAATTTTTTTTGTCTTTTAAATTCAGTGAAGAACTTCAAAGAAAGAACAAAAGGTATAGCACATAATTTAGGTTAAATATTGAAAGTGATAATTGAGTGACAACTGATATGATTATTCATTAGCAGTAACTTGTAACTATAATGCTAAAATTTGCTATTAAAAAGAGAAAGGGTAGTGGAAAAAAATGATAATAACTTTGATAATTACTACAATAGAAACAAAAGGACAGTTTTTCTTTTTACCATACTTTTAACATAAACTGTTTTCATTCTTGCATATCTTCTATAAAGCTGGCCATGTTACTGTGGCAGTATGCATTTCTTATTACCACTTTTAGTAGCAAAAGATTAAGGCTGTCTTAGACACCTAGTATCTGAAACCTTAATTACTCTGAGTGTAATTTCCTGTTCTACCTTATTTTTTATCTTAATAGTTTCTTCCTTATCCAGGTACATGTTGTAAAATAAGAAATTACTTAAGTGGTGAGTGATTTTTAGTACCCAGATTATATTATTAAAATATTTAAATATTGGCAACAAAATTTTATAGACAGAGGGAGGCTAAAACTGAAGAACCTAGTTGAGATGAGGTCTGCATCTGTTATTAACCAAGTTTACTTTGACGTTGGGCAAAGTTGGTAAGTCCATTAATGTTGTATACTCTGAATACTTCATAAAGATGGCTAATGGTCAGGATGCTCTGCAAGTGAGAACGCAAAAACTAAATTAACCTTTGCACTTCTTAGAACACTTGGTTTAATTCTCAGATCCTTTGTCTATATGGAGGAATAGGAGTTTTAGGAATTGTGAGGAAGTGGTTTTTCTATTTTTTGTTACTCTATAAGTTGCATGAATATTTACACAAATGCAGAAGGAAGAAATGTACTGAATATCTTAATTTGGTCTTTAAAATATCAATAATATTTATTAAAGTTTATCATTTTAATGTGACCAATAAATACACAATTTAAGAATAAATATGTCCATTTTCAAGTTTATTTACCCCTTAACATTATTTTCTGAAATAATTTCTCCATGTTTTTTATACATATATATTAAGTATGTAGGCCCTTGAGATCCTTATCTGTGTATGTTCACATGCCTGTGCACGAGAGAGGAGAGGGAGAAACTGAAAGCTTCTCACGGAACAGTGAGGTATTGATAACTTAAAGCTATATGTAGATTTAACATTTAAAATAATTATAAAGATAGATATGGCTTTGGGATTAATTATTGAAGGACTTGGGGAAAAATGGGTGATCTTAAATGAGTTAATATTCTTGCAGTTGATAATATAAATTGAATAACTCTCATTCAAACGGGGTTAGTGGATTTTAAAATAAACAAATGTTAACTGTTCATGATTATTCCTCTAGTGTTTATAGTTATTTTACCTTTAGAGTGATTTTAATTTAATAGTATGACAAATTAAATTGTTTTTTAGTTTGTTTTCAGGTAGCTTTCTACAAGGGCATAAAAAGAAATGAGATTGTCCTCAGCCTTAAACAAGTCAATCAGGCCCATTATACTCTTAAGAAGGCTGAAATAGTACAAATTTTCTCTGTAAAAAATAAAACTAAATCATTCATATGTACTGAGAAAGCATTCTTTTAGTTTTTAATAGGCAGCACATGGCTAATACAGACAAAGGTCAATATAAGCAAGTTTTTCCACATGTTAAATGCGTTATTTCTAACACTACATTTGGTTTAAGTTTGTGTTTGTGTTATACAATATTTAATTTTGAGAAACATGTAATAAGATATTAGGCTCTAGCTTGCTTTCTTACAGAAGATTAACAAATTAGCCAAACTTCAGGCAATTCTGATTAAAAAAGAAGAGCTTTTGGTAATGGTGGACTAGTTTGTTGCAGCACAAGCCCCCTCTTGAGAAAAATTATAAAATCTAGGTAATATATCTTTTTAAGTATCTGTTTGAAGGCATCAGAGAACTATTTAGGCAGCGAGGACAGGAGGGGCCAAGTGTACTGGTGAGGAAGGGACTGTAGACTAGTGGGTCTGACATTTGTCACCACTTTTCCCTTAAGTGTTTTCTGATTCATAAACTGAGCAGAGCTTATGACAGTCTTACCAATCCACTGAAGAGGAGGAGCCCTGGTAAACATTCCGCACTTTTAGTTGGGATGTCCAAAGGGCTTAGGAGTTGAGGTGAACTAAAAATACACTAACAATTACAAGGACTGTAGCACAGCTCTGAATCTACTTTGGCATGATCTGTCACCACCCTGACTGCCTAACAAAACAAAAGTAAATCTTCTGGGAAGGAAGATATCATCATACAAAACTTCATATTATTTCTTTCATTTGTGATATAGTGTCTAGCATTTTATCAAAACTTAGCAGGTATATGAGGAAATCAAACCACTTTACCAAAGAGCAAGAGAAAAAAGAGAATAGGAAGCATTTAGGCTATTCAGATTTTGGTGTTATCAGATGTGACTTTAAAATAATGGTTATTAATATGTTAAGTAATTAGAAAAGATGATTAGTTCTAGCAGAACGGGAAATTATAGAAAGAATCAAATAGAAATCCTAGAACTGAAATACATTATATATATATATATAAATAAAAATATATATATGAAATTTAGAGCCAGATAGGATTTAACAGAAGAGTAGACACTTTTTAAAAATTACTCTAAAGAATTTTATTAGGCATTCAGCAATATGTATGCTTAGATTGTATAATTTAATATGTGGTTTGGTTTCAGGTTTTATGTTCTGCTTTTGTATCTTCTAATTGACAATGAGAATAACTATTTAATTTTCATTCAGTGCATTTTGATTTAGGGTCTATTAGATCTTGGGTCTTATTCTAGGATCTAGGAGTATACAGATGAAAGCAGCACAATCCTTGCCTTCAATAAAATTACAATCCTTGAACTTGCATTTAGCAAGGGACTGTTGGTTTATAAGGAAAGCCAGGCCGTTTCAGCATGGGTGGGCAGAATCATAATGAGGCTTGAAATAGAGAGTGGTGGGGAAGGGCCCTGAACCTTAGGAAGTGGGCATGGGTGCCTCCATTTCTATCACACTAAGATGACTCCTTCCCTTCAAGGACACAAAGACATATATGAAAGGAAAGAGTAACCAGAAGAGAAAGTGGTTGAAGTATCCTCAAATAGAAATTGGTATTTGGTGATTGAAAATCCAAGGCAGTGATTTAGTAGTTTTGCATATTTAACGATTCCTTTATTACGTCACATTTTCCAAGTATATTTGTTTGTCCCTTCTAGATTATAAGAAAAGAAGATACATTCAGGTGGGGGTTTCTTATAAGGGAGGCAAGAAAATATCTTGTCAGCTGCCCTGCTGGACTTCCTGGAGAACGATAATTTCACCTATGTTACCACAAAGTCTCTATGTCCACATTGAGACTATTCATTGCAAAGACTGAAAACTTGAGCCATCTGTACATAGCTGTCTTTGGGTCAGCCATTATTCACTTGGTCCAATTATCTGTGGACAGGATAGTGGGGTCACAGCGTTCTCTTTGCCTCTTTTCCTGATCCTCCCATAAAATTCTGGCTGGAAGGAAAACAGGAGTCACAGGTCCCAAACAGTTCTGAAAACCTGCAGGGCATTCTCCATTAGATTTTAAGGTCTGAGAGTCATCTCTGGAACCATGGTTTCTTGTCCTTGGGCCTGAAGGAGCCCACCTTTTCTAAGGGCTTACCCAGTGGCCATGTTCTCGGTTCCACCCTTATCAAGCATCTGAGTGATGGCCAAATTCTAGACGTCACCCTCTGAGAGCACTGGGGTGATGGCCAGATTCTCCCCAATCTCTGGGACACAGTTTCAACCCATTAGAACAATAGGGTGGCAACCAAACTCTTCAATTCCCAGGGAATATGCTCCACCCTTTCTGAAGCCTGGTGCAGCAGGCCTGCCCTCTCCAAGCTCCAGGGCATACTCACCCTTTCCATACACATGGGTGGATCTGCTCTCCTGACCTGACAACATGCTTTAGTCCAGACCTCAGCTTCCATGATTCTGCCTTTGAAGTCATTTTATCTTCAATCTATTTTCTGTTCCTCTTAGTCCAGGTTGGCTGTGGTTCCGTTCATACAGATCTCACAAAAATCCTGTAGGTTTTGCATGCACCATATATGCATCCCAACCGTCAGACAATAGGACGTTCCACAAATCCTTCCTGGATAACTACATTTCTAATCCTGACTTGCAGTGAAATGACTGACTAGTTCTAGGTTCACTTAAGTCTTCATGTGGGGCACTATTTTCTGGGGAATCACTTACCAGAAGCAAGAATTTTCTAAACCATCAGTTTCTGGTTTCTTTGAGTCCAGGAGTTCAGGTCTCAGCTTATCCCTTTCCTCTTGCATTTTTCTGTTTTATCTCAGCCAACTGTTAGCCTCGACTAATTACTAGCTAATTGCTCTGTTGTTATTAACAATTCCCTGAAACATAAATTCCTTCACAGTCTGATCCAATTAATGCTGGGCCAGTTTGGTGTGGAGGGGTTTTGCCAGTCTTTGGTGCTTTCTCTGATATTAAGAGGGCCCTTTTTAGCTGTCTCTTTCCTTGATTTCCCTGTATTAAACTTCTATCTGGTCTACCATTTCACTTGTTGCTAATAGTATTATGGAATTACTAGCCTCTTAATTGCTCAACCCCAAGATATCCATTGTTTTTGACAGCACTCTTACAGTGATACCATCTGTTCTTATGGCCTTCATCTTCCTCTCAGAAGAATCTCTGTGCCACTGCATTTGAGCTGGGGGCAGGGACTATAGCTGACTTCTCCCAGAGAGATACCCCTGCTCTATGAGTGTGGTGCTGGATGAAAATGTTAGCCCTTGATCTTCTCAGCTTTCTATTTCTCTTGTTTGATCTTTGATGTACAAGTGAGCTGGAGTGGGGGAGATCAGGGGCTACTGTTCTCAGCCTGCCTTGTCTTCTGCCCTACAATTGGTAGCTGGTTGAGGGATGGGAGTGGCAGTCCTTTTGTCTGTGCCAGCCTGTAATAGGGCTTACGCAACATTGACCTGGGGGCCTGCCCCTCTGTGAGTGAAGCCATAGCCCTAGACTGGGATTTGGTGGGAGAGGAAACCCTGTCTTCTTAGCTATACCTACCTGGAAGAGAGCTTCAGTCACACTGAGTTGGGGAGGGGTACAGGATGGGAACATGCTGTGGCTTAAAAGTCACAGACTCTCATTGTTCTTACTGAGATTTATTATATAAATGTTTCTCCATTTGCTCTATGCCCTTGGATAATATTCAGAGACTTTAATTTTTTTAAATTATAATTTTCACCAGTTAAATGATTGTTTTGTTGGGAAGAGTGTCTGCTGATCTCCTCAGTTCTACCCCCAAGTTAACACAATTTAAGGAAGAAATATTGAACCAGTCAGAAGAAAATATCTATTCTCAATTGCAGGTAGACAAAATACAGAAAAGTTCATAAGAGGCATATAAGACATAGTGAATTTGTCTAAAGTTCTAATATATGTAATTGGAGTCCCAAGAACAGAAGAGAGTGGGACAGAAGCAACATTTGAAGGTAAGACATCATTCCACATATTTAAGAAACTCTCAGAACCCCAAGCAGGACAATACAATGAAAACTACTAGACATGTCATTGTACATTACTTAAAACCAAAGATAAAGAGAAAAATCTCAAAAGGAGGGAAAAAGATTCTTTACCTTAAAAAGTCAAAATAGAAACAAGAAAAATGGAAAAATATCTTCAGAGTGCTGAAAGACAATTGCCAGTCTAGAATTGTATACCCAGTGAAAATATCCTTCAAAAATGAATGTGAAATAAAGATATTTCTAGACAACAAAAATGAATGAATTCAATTTCAACAACTGCACTAAAGAAAATGCTGAAGGGATTTTTTTTCAAGGAGATAGAACGAAGATGCAGCAAGTAATGAACAATAGATGGAATAAAAATTTGGAAAGAGTCAAAATGAATATAGACTTCAAGAATACAATAATGATGTATTTAAACTATAAAAATAAAATATGCAATAATAGTACTGTGAAATGAAGGAGGGGATATATTGAGTTAAAGTGTTTTAAAGTCCTTAGTTCTAAGGTCTATTGAATTACCAAAGTGCTAATTTGTTTTATATATTAATAAGGGTATATGTAGTAATCTTTAGGGTAAACAGTAAGAGAAGAGTAAGTAAATAAATAACTGCCAAGCTAATATGGGGTAAAAATCAAGCAATTAAAAAAAATTCATTACCTCCAAGTGAAAACATAAGACTAAATCTTCACAACTTTAGGGTAAGCAAAGATATCTTAGCTTGGACACCAAAAGTGCAAATCATAAGTGACTAAAGATTATCAATTGGTTTTTGACAAAGTTCAAAACTATTCTATGCAAGGTACCATTAAGAGAATAAAAGAACTAGCCATGGAAGAAAATGTTCACAATACATATATCTGATAAAGGACTGGTATCATCTTTATATATCATAACTTTTTGGTTTATTTCAGGAGTTCATGGTTGGTTTAATATTATTAAATTAATACAGGAAAAAATCATACCTTTATCTCAATAGAGTTAAAACATTTGAGAAAATTCTACCTCCATTAATTAGAGAAACTCTTTAGTATAAAGTAATAGAAGTATTAAGATGTCAGTTCTTCCCAACTTGATCTATAAATTTAATGCAATACCAGTCAAAATCTTAGCAAGTTATTTTATGAATATAGACAAACTGATTCTAAAGTTTATATGGAAAAGGCAAAGGCCCAGAATAGCTATACAGTACTGAAGAACAACAAAGGTGAAGGACTGATACTACCCAACTTCAAGACTTGCTGTAAAGTTACAGTGATCAAGACAGTGTGGAGGGAAGCGAATGTGGCTCAAGCCATTAGGCTCCCACCTACCACATAAGAGGTTGATGGTTTGGTTCCCGGTGCCTCCTAAAGAAGACAGCGATCTGGAACGTTGGGCAGACGTGGCAAGCTGACACAACAAGATGATGTGACAAGAGACACAAGAGGAAAAACATAATGAGAGACACAACAAAGCAGGAAACAGGTGGCTTATGTGATTAGGCGCCTCCCTCCCACATCAGAGGTCTCCGGTTTGGTTTCTGGTGCCTCCTAAAGAAACAAGAACAGACACAGCAAGTGCAAACGATGAGGGGGTGGGAAGAGAGAAATAAATAAAATCTTAAAAAAAAATAAAAATGTGCTGGCAAAAGAATAGGCAAATAGATCAATGGGCGTAATAGAGAGCCCAGTAGTACATCCAGACGAATATAGTCAAGTGATCCGTGATGATGGTGCAAAGGCAATTCGATGGAAAAATGATAGTATTTTCAATGAATGGTGCTGGAACAACCACATGTAAAAAATGATTATAGACCTTCCACCTTTCATAAAAATTAACTCATAGGCCTAAATGTAAAACACGAAACTTCTTTTAGAAGATAACATATGAGTAAATCTAGGTGACTGACTTTAGGTTTGATAATGACTTTTTAGATGTAACACCAAAGTTTGATCCATGAAAAAAAATTCATAAACTAGACTTCATTAAATATTAAAAACTTCTCTGTGAAACCACTGTTAAGAAAATAAAAAAGGTCTCAAACTAGGAGAAAATATTTGCAAAACACATATATGTTAAAGGACTTTAAATATACATAGAACTGTTAAAACTCAATAAAACAAGCAACTGAATTACAAATTGGGCAAAATATCTGAATACCTCACCAAAGAAGATATAAAGATGGCAGATAAACATATGAAAAGCTACTCAGCATATATGTCATCAGAGAATTACAAAATTAAAACAATGAAATACCACTATACTCTTATTACTATGGCTAAAATCCAAAACACTAACACCACCAAATGTTGGCAAGAATGTGGGACAATAGGAACACTCATTCATTGTTGGTGGAAATGCAAATGGTACAGCCACTTTGGAAGAGAGTTTGGCAGTTTCTTACAAAGTTAAAATGGGCTTACCATATGATCCAGCAATCATGCTCTGAGGTATTTATCCACATGAGATGAAATCTTATGTCCATCCCAAAAATTGTATGCAAACTTTATAGCAGTTTTATTATTGCCAAAAATTGGAAGCAGTCAATGGATAAAAGGATAAACAATATGTTGTTTTATTGGTGGGTGTATAAATAGTTAAAATACAAGGCATATTTTAGAGCAGTGATACTAGTCTGTATGATACTGTAATGATGGATGTGTGACATTATACATTTGTCAAAACCCATAGAATGCTACAAAGAACCCTAAGTGCAAACTATGGACTTTTATAATAATAATGTGTTTCATCAGTTGTAACCTTATTTTTGTTTAAAACAGCAATAGTTGTATGTCACAGGAGTAAGTCATTCATTGATGCTTGCTTTGGCCCATTGCATTTCATAGCAAATGTATAATCAGATTGTTCTATCTCAATCCAACAATGTCTTAAATACCAATCTGATTCAAGCAGAACATTTTTATTCTATTTTACATTCAAATTTTCTTTTCCTGAAGTGCTTACTTCAGTTAAACATCAGAGTTGCAGATTTAAAATGATCAGTCTAATAGAGTGTGAAAAGAATTAAGAAAACACAAGTGTACTTTGAGATATGTATGCCAGGGTCAGAATTTCCCTGGTGTGTCACTGGGTCCTAGATGTTAATTTTATGCTCCCTTGTGTTTTAAGTTAAACACTCAGAAGAAATGTGTATTTAAAATGTTCCATGCAGTGAACATCACTACTAATGAAACAGAAGTTAATATTTTTTCTTCAAAAAGAGATGAATGTATTTAATTAACTGAACATTTTTTTTCTGTATTTTGCTTAAGCTTAGTATCATGTTTCATTAAAAAGTACAAGGAAACTGTAGTTATATGAAGCAGATATGTTCTCATAGGATTTATGGAGAAATAATTATTTTTAATCACTAAGAAAGACTGAGGAACCTATTATTTAGATTAATTTCTTTTAGGTGTCTTTACTCCATTTGGCCAAAATAAAATGATAACGTTATATATGGTCAAAGTTATTATGATAGAAAAGACAAAAGGATATATGTTTAATAATATTTGTGACATGATTATTACAGTGGACCCAATGTTTCATATACCCCACAACTCATTAAGAATTTGAATTAGTTTTTAGTGATTATTAATATGTATTTTGCTTGAATTAAAAAAAATTGGCTCATAGATTTAAATTTTATATTCTTCTTTCAACCAATCACGATATTTTAAAAAGTTTTTAACTAGTATGATACTGATGAGTGATAGCCTAATTTAGCTATAAATAGGTATTATTTGGGGTTACCAGACTTGTTTTGATTTATTGGAATTCTTTTATTCAAGAATAAATAGTTCTTATGACTAGGGAAAATTCATCAGTTTTCCTCTTTGTTTCAGTTTATAAAGCACCTAAATCATACCAATATGAATGAGTTCATCAAGACATCAAGAAAATATCAAGATAATTTCTTCATAGAGGAGATTGGGGTATGGCCTAATTGAGAATCTGAGAATTTCAAGTGAAATTCTACTAAATTGGTTAGTTCTTGTGTTTACTCAGTAAAGGCAAAACTTTATAGCATCAGTAAGGGTTTAGCACCTGGAAATAAAAACTGCTACTCCAAGAAGGATTTGAAAACTGCTGTTGCAAAATCCTCTTGACTAGCACACGGGGGAGATTCACTACAGAACAAAATAAATTATATCTTTTTACCTTGCTGGCCAGCAGGATAAAACAAGAAGTAGCCCCACTTCCACTTCCCAAATACTCTACCTTGCATCTAATTGGCAGATCCTAATTTGCACCCCAAACATTAGTTTGAGTGCTGAGAATTTAACTTTGTAGATTCTTTAGAATAGGGAGGTGTATTAGAAGGCATTAGGGATAGGGCTGACTGCTATTTGGTCATATACAACAGAGCAAGCTAGCCGGTTTTAAGTTGAGAAACAGGAGCCATATCTTGTATTTTTCAGATCCTTTGAGTTCAGCCTCAGATCCATGGTTGGCACTCAGAGAATATTGGTTGAATTCAGTTTAATTCTGATACCACATTTACAAATATGTATCCGTGTATTTATTATTAATGTAATGTTCAATCTGCCTTTTTTTTTTTTTTCAGGGATTTTCTTTTTTAAGCTTTTTGTCCATTTCTGATTAGTTAAAATGAAATAATCTGTAAATGGAAATTGTCTAGTCACATGTAAACTGTAAAAATTTCCAACATGCTGTCAGAGTTTAATTTCAATAAATACAAAAAATATAAAGGAAAATTTAATATTTTTTCCTGTACTTTAGTCAGTCATTTGAATGCAAAATTGTGTGCATTATATCCAAATGCACCCCATTTTAGATATAACTTCTCTGTTCTCTTCAATCAGTGTTTTTTACCTTGGCCCTGTTTTAAAGAAGTTAGTTTTTTTCTTGGCAAGGGTTAATCTAATCTTTATTCACAGGGTCAATATTAAAGATAATTAATTTCAAATGATATTCTGCTTGAGACTTGTCTGCTATTTATTAGCCTTATCGCCACTGTTTTTGTCTAAACAGCTTTATATGTTTATGCTTTAAAAATACATTTTGTCTTGGTGCATCATTTTGATGAGCACCATCTAAAGCATTCAGATAGTTATTAATTTTCACTGTACAGTAATGGGTTACTAGACCCTGTACTATAAAACAGATCATTCTATTTTCATTTGTGTTTTTCTACGAGACATACTGTAATTCAGAATTATGATTCCAACCAAGAATTTGTAACTAAAACTCTTTTTATTTTATTTTATTTTATTTTTTGCAAATATGTAAAACCCTTAATCTCTATAATAATTAAAATGATAAATTATTCTTTAAGTTTTATGAAATAAATGTGATATAAATATCCACATAATTTTACAGTATGCATGTTTAGTATAGTAAAAATGTGTATGTGTATATATATTATCTACAACTATTATATCATAAATTTGATATGTCTGTAACTGATAGGCTTGCTATTATAAACATTAAAATAAAAATGTATAGTTAATAATTTTTTTGTCCTGTAATTTAGGATCAAACTGGGAAAACTGAACAACTGGCTTTTTCTTTCACTATTTTCCATTTGTAAATAACACTTTTTAAATTATTATATTTCCATTTGACTTACACACAATGTTGTCTTCTATTCTTTTTTGTGTATTCCTTGGTCCTTTATTGCTGTGCAGAAAAGAGTTAACATAGCAGCCCTGAGATTGCTATCCTTACTTAGAAAGGCCTGTTTGCAAGATTGGCCCTTGGTTGGCATCTGTGAACTTGACTGGTAAAACAGTTCCCCTACACTGATCTGAAACTTTCCATAAATGATAATGATAACTCACTGTGCCTAGACTGTTTGTAGAAACAATGTGATTTATGCTGAATCCTTGCTTTCCTTCTGGGAGCCTGGAATTTAGGTATTTGCTAGGCATAGGGTGCCTATGTGATGAGCTCCCAATAAAAAACTTGAGCACTGAGTCTCTCATGAACTTCGCTGATAGATAACACTTCACATATGTTGTCAGAATTAATTGCTGGAGGAATTGAGGTGTCCTGTGTAATTCCACTGGAAGAGCACTCTTGGAAACTTGTACCTGATTTCCTCTGGACTTTGCCCAATTGCCTTTTCCCTTTCCTGATTTTGCTTTGTATCCTTTCACTGTAATAAATCTTAGCCATGAGTGCAACTGTATGTTGAGTCCTGATTTCTTCTAGCAAATTACCAAACCTGGGCGTGATCTTGGGGACCCTCCACACAACTACCCATCAACATTTTTCTCTACTTGAAGAATGAAAGGGAAAGAGAAAAGAAATGGAATTCTTACATGACATCTTTTAGATTTAGTTTGAGTTTTTGTCAACCTTTTGGCAATGTACTAGAAGAAGTTCTTGGTATAAAGGAGGTTCCTATATTTTTGGGTTTTTCCTTTCTTGAAAGTGCTTATATAATGGGAAATAAGTAATAGCTTAATTAAGTGATAACAAATTTAACCATTCTGCTTTAATGACTAGATAATTTCACACCATTTAAATCTAAAAAATTCTTCAGAGTAGAAGGTGCCTCCAGGAATATAAAATAGTAATAATAGAACTGAAAATCATCATAATGGAATAAGAATATTGCTTTGTCTTTAGCATATCATGTAGTCCTGGAAGAAGATGCTATTATTTACTGTGTTCCTATCCTGAAAGCATTTATCCATTGATTATTGATATGTTTCACTTGTGTATTCTGTGTGTGTGTGTGTGTGTGTGTGTGTGTGTGTGTGTGTGTGTGTAAGGTATGTTGATGAAGATAGTGTAATCCTTTGAGGAGGGAGAAATGTTTGTTACAATTAATTTTTCCTGATTGGTTATTTGAGGAATTTGGTGCTCAAGAAAATGCCAGAATGATGACTGAATAGGATCTGCTTAGAGAAGAATATAAGAAAAAATTCTATGGCAAATTTTACCTGAAGAACAGGAAGTAGCTGAGAAACGGTGGCAACAGACAGTGCATTGAGACTCAGGACACTTAGTGCTCATCCAGTTCAAATTCAAACCTGCTTTTTCTTTAGTTTTAAGAACCACAGTTATTTATACTAAGAGCCATGCCTTTTACTGTTCATTTACAATCACATATCCAATCACTGGCACAATGTTTTCAAATACTCCTCTAAGTGAATTTTTGTGTGTAACATGTACAAAAAGTATGAAAGTCTCTAATTTTTAGATGTGAGAACAAAGGAATTTACCTGTGTAAGCTCTGGGGTTGCATATGTTGATCCTATGCCTATTTCTGTTGCCCTGTAATTATAGAAGGATTAATAATTTATTAATCTTGAACTTGTTTTAAACTATATTTAAACTATTAAACTATGAAATTATTTTACTTCTGGGTTCAAAAGAGTTGCTAGAGAAATCCAAGTAATTTTGTATACTCTTGGATCCATTACAAATTTGAGACTGTATAACTGGAACCTAACTTCTGTTTGTCAGTTTTAAAATATCTGTTTCCTCTTTCATTGTGTACAGTAGTTGTTTCAGATCTTTCCCACTATTTCAATACTGAACTCCTTCCCCATTTCTGTTTTCCCTCAGCAAAGAGACTCTACTGCCATTTTAGTAGGAGTAGCTCTTTTTTTTAACAAATCAATTTTATTGCTACTTATTAATAAAGCATAAATCCATACAAAGTGTACAATCATTGGTTTTCAGTATACTCACATAGTTGTGCATTCATCACTTCACAGTCATTTTTAGAGCATTTTCATTATTCCAATAATAATAATAATAAAAAACAAAAACTCATCACCTCTCAATCTCTTTATGCTTCCCCAGCCATACATAGCTGCTTTTCTGTTTCCGTCTGTCTAGTTTATTTGTATTTATATATTGTAAAAACAGTCTTATACATGTAGTATCACCCATATTCATATTTCATATGAGGTTTTGCTGTGTAATACAGTCCCGTGTTAAATTTTTCAGTTTTCATTCTAGTAATATGCATGACCTTAGACTTTACCCTTTCTTTTTTTTTTTTAAAGATTTATTTATTTATTTATTTGTCCCCACCCCCCTTGCTGCTTGTGTTTGCTGTGTCCATTTGCTGTGCGTTTTTTCCGTGTCTGCTTATCTCCCCCTTGCTGTGAGGTCTTGCTGCATCAGCCCACCGCGCTGCGCGGGCTGGCCTGCCCTCACAAGGAGGCCCCGGAAGCGAACCTGGGGCCTCCCATATGGTAAACGGGAGCTCTATCGATTGAGCCACACCCGCTTCCCAGACTTTACCCTTTTAACTGCTGTCATACCCATATAATAGTACTGCTAGTTATAAGCACTATGATGTGCTATTACCATTTCCATTCATTTCCAAAGATTTACAAACAACTTTTTTTTTTACCAATTCTGCACAGATTAACCCTCAGCTGTCCATTCTCTACCCTCATTCTATTTTTCTGGTGAACCCAGAAAAATAGAATAACAATGGTGACAGTGGGCATCCTTGTCTTGTTCCTGATCTTAGAGGGAAAGCTTTCAACCTTTCCCCATTGATTATGATGTTGCCTGTGTTTTTTTCATATATGTCTTTTATCATATTGAGGAATTTTCCTTTTATTCCTATCTTTTGAAGTATTTTTTATCAAAAAAGGATGT
>JAQZBX010038368.1:0-23438 GCA_029593785.1 Cabassous unicinctus | reverse complement strand
AAAGAAAGAAAGGGAGGGGATAAAAAACAAACAAAAACCAAGACAGCAGCAACTCCTTTTTTAAGAAAAACGAGACAGAAGAAAAAACTATAATAAACACAGGAAAACAGCCTTCTCTCTTAGACCCCTAGGGATCTTCTCAGGCTGTGGGTGTTCCTCAACCACTCACCCTGTAGCCTGCCCTCTGCAGGTTTTTAACTGGGTTTTAGTGAGTAAAGTAAGGGAAATAAAAGAAAATGACCTTTAAAAAAAGAGAGAGAGAGATCTAAGAAAAGCTAATACAAAGAAAACATCTATATGTTCCCTGTCATAAAGTTTCAACTGGCGGCCTGCTAACATGGTGAATCTCTTTTCAAGGGATAACCAGGAATCACACCAGGGACCTCATATATATTGGGCAGGAATTCTCTCACTGAGCTATTCCCAGCCCTTGGCTTGTTTAACCTTTCAGAAAGCTATCTACCCCTTTTCCCTTGGGCAGGTTAGATCCCCTGCAGTCAGCTGGAGTGGTGTTGATTGCTGCCTGTCTCTGCCTCCTCATTGATGTATTTCCTCTCTTTACCTAGGTGGTTGGGTGTGACCACCCACCTAAGACAATCCCCCTCCCCTCTCCCTGTTAAATTGGGGTCCCTTCTGATATTCAAGGGGGCCCAGCTGTCTAAACTTGCTGCAAAAATATCACTCTCCTCTCCCAGATCTCTCTTCCTCACAGGAAATCTGCTGTCACACTCCTGTTTGGTGAAAGGGACTGCGTCTCCACTTAGTCTGTCTGCCCTGAGGGCTGAGTATGTGTGCTTCTTCTGGCCACCAACGTAGGCAACCCCCAATCATTCTTGGCTTCCCTATCTGTCCAGTACCCTCCTAGATGACTCAGACATTCCCTGTGGAAGTAGATATCTACTCAACTCTCAGATACAATTCACCAGAAGTTTTACCTTCACTTAATATCCTGGGGGTGGGGCAGGGGAGCTCTTTGTGGCTGCCAGGAGGTTTAACAACTCATGATTACTTGTTTTGGCTACTTTGTGTCTTTGACCCTCAGTCTTCTGGGAGTTGGTATGCAGTGTCCTGGTTTGCTGTGCTCCAAAGCAGGTCTCCATGGCAGCCTCTGGCTTTTCTTTGTTGTTTTAATGAGAGCTAAGATTTATATGTCTAACCCTTTGGCCATGTTCCCACACTCTCCTGTGGGTCTGGTCAGTGAGAACCACAGATTTTTCTGTCACCACATTGAAAGTCCTGCATGGACCCAAAAGGGAGCCAAAAGTAAGCCCAAACTGGAAACTAAAACCCAAATTTTACTTTATCAAAAGTTTTATTTAACAAAATACTTAAAGATTTTGTTCAAGAAGACAAGCAGAAAGGGGCAGTCTGTTGGTGAGAGTAATATGGGGTCTTCCCCTATCATCTTAGAAAACCAGTGCCTTCTTAAAATCCTTAATCTCTTCCTTCACTTTATTAAGTTAATTCATGATATTTGTTTGGACATCTTTGATTATTTGTTCCATGTTCTACATCTCCTCTTGGTTTTTAGTTTGTTCATTGGACTGGGCCATATCTTCCTGTTTCTCAATATGGCTTGTAATTTTTTGTTTGTGTCTAGGCTTCTGTTTATCTTTATGGGTTTATTCAGTTGATTAGCTTCTCTTTCTACTCTAGGGTTTTATTTTGCTTTTGTTTTTGTGTGTGTGGTAAAGTTTCACTTTGACACTTTGTTCTTCTTATTCTATTTCCTTTCTGTTTTCAATGTTCCCTTGAAAAAAATTAGGACCAGAAAAAAGGAATGAGATAATATGAAGAAAAGAATAGTCATAATAATAATAGTAAAAGGTAGAAGATGAACTGTACAAGACCTAGGAAAATGAATAATTAACATGAGCAAGAAGTACAGAGGAATGAGAAGAAAAAAGTGGATTAGAATAAATGAAGTGAGAAACAGAATAGAGAAAATATATGGAATGAATTTAAAGGCTGGAATGATGGGAAGAAAGGGGAAAAAAAGAAAAGGAAAAAAGGAAAAAAGAAAGAAAACAAAAAAATGAGAGAAAAATTGAAGACTGAATAAAAAGAGGTGGAATGAAAGAACAACAGAAAACAGAACATAGAAAAATAAAGGAAAGAAAAGAAATAGTTCAGATAGAGGAAATGTATAATAGAAAGAAAGGAAAACAAAGAAAGGGGAAGCACAACAAAAAAGAAACAAGAGACCAGGAAATAATTTTACAAAGAAAGAAAGAAAAAAGAACAAAAATAAAGAAAAACAGCCTTCCTTCATAGGCCCCCAAGGAGCTTCTCAGGCTGCCAATGTTCATCAATCACCCTGCAGCCTGCCCATTGCAGGTTTTGATCTGGGTTTTTGCAAGTAAAATAAGAAAAATAAAAAGTAATTTAAACAAAGAGAGAGATTCAAGAAAAACTAATGCAAAAGGAAGGTCTATATGTTCCCTGACATAAAGTATCAGCTTTATGCCTGATAACCAGGTGGACCACTTCTCTAAGAAGAGCTGGTAATTGAGCCAGGAAACTTGTATATGCAAGGTGGGAATTCATCCACTGAGCTAAGCTGTCTTCTTGGGTTAATTAGTCTTTCAGAAAGGTATCCACCCCCTTTCCCTTAGGCAGGTTAGATTCCTAGCAGTTTGCCAGAGTCCTGCTGATTAGATGCCTGTCTGTCTGCCCCCCAATTTTCTAATCTAATTCCTCTCTTTACCTGGCTGGCAGGGCATGACTGCCTTTCTGAGGAGATACCCCTCCCCTCTCCCATTGGGTGGAGGCAACTTCTGGCATACAAAGGGGGCTCAGTTGGCCAAACTCACCACAAAGAAACCACTCTCCTCCCTCCCAGACCTTCCATCCTCCCAAGGAATGCCCCCCTCACACTCCTTTCCCAGCAGCAAACCAGCAGCTTCCACCTAGGCTATTTGCCCTGAGGGCAGGATATATGTGCCACATCCAGCCACAGTCGTGAGCAACTCATGGTTTTCCTTTGGATTCTTTATCTTTCCAGTAACCTCCTAAATGACTCAGAGCAACTTCCCATTCTATATGTATCCACAGCAGCTCCTTCAGATAGGTCTCTGTCCTCTATCCACTCCTTTGTTGTGAGAGGGTCAGACTCTGCCTACCCACCTCAGTGCCATTTTCCCAGAACTCAGCATCCATATCTCTATCAACAGTCTCTTCAAAGCAGTCTAGGCTTTTCTATCAAGTATCTCAGAATTACTTCAAAACATAATCCTTGCCCATTTATAAAACCATTCCAGCATTTTTGGTATTTGCAAGCAGCATGACCTAACTTTTTGATACCAACTTCTGTATTAGTCTGCAAAATGGGTGCCAATGAAAGTAAAAGCTTACAATTCCAAGGCCAAATCAAGGCATCAGCAGAGATGCTTTCTTATCAAACTCAACTACTGTTGATCCTGTTGTGTTGCCATGTGGTGAAGCAAGATAGCCACAGACCTCTCTGAGGTTTCTCCTTCTCCTCCAGTCTTCCTCTTCCTCTTAAGCTCCATGGGCCAAGCCACTTGAAGTTTCATGCTTAGATGAGCCTGTCATGCTCTCACTCCTGGCAGAGGGAATATTTCTTTCCAGGCCTCCTATATCAGTCTTGGCTGGGCTGGTCTTGTCCCAAACTCAGCTGTAAGCTATCAGTAAAATAAATGGCTCTTCTTTTCCCCAGGACCTCAGGTATTTTAGCATTTGCTGTTTGTCAGATGGCAGGATCAAAAATGACAGAGCTCTCTCTTCCTGTGTATCTATCTTTCTGAGTGTCCATTTATATCAGACACAGAAAGGGAGCAGGAATTCAACCTGACTCACTCCTTACTACTTGATGCATTAGAATAAAAAAGGCTTAAAAGTAATCTTAGCAGGTAATCTAATGAAAGACCCTTCAACTGAATTTAATACTATCAGAGTATCACACACAGAGAAATAGGTTAGTTTACAAACATAATCTTTATTTTTTGGGGATTCATAAAATAACTTAAAACTGCCACAGATTGGTTATTAGATAATGGGGTAACTAGAAGTAAAGTAGATGCAAGTCTTATATATAGGTCTTACTTGATCTGTACAAGCAGATGAGTTCTAGATAAATCCATCTCTGTTTGGGCCATCTCTTCCTGTTTTCTAGTGTGGCTTGTAAATTTTTGCTGATGTCTAGGCATCTGAATATATTGGTGAATTTACTCTGATACCTCTTGCTTATGTTATTTTATTCGCAGCTCTTCTTTGATATTTTGTTCAACTTATTTTGAGTCTTTAAAATTGCCCAGATTAAATTTTCAAAATCATGCGAGGGACTGACTAATGGGGTGCAGATTTTCTCCCAGTGGTGGGGTAAAGAGAGCCCTATAAACAGTTTTGTCCATGCAGTTTCTGGATTGGCCAGGAGATGGTGCTCATTGGTGCACTCTTCCATGGAGGAGTAGGTCTCTTGGTTTTCATTTTTGGGGCAGGGAGAGGAGGGGCAGTTGAAATACAGGGGCTTTTTGGGGACTTGAGGGTTGACTTTTGTTTTTGTCTGGCTGGAGCTAAGATTCAAAGTGTGCTCTGCTGTCCAAATATAATAAGGAAAAGCCCCCAACTCCCCCTCCCTTTTCCCTTGTAATAGCTGAAACAGAGGAAGACATCTGCTCCCCTCTCCATCAGCTGCAATGATCCAGGGGTTTTACCCCCCACTTACTATCTTGGGGGTTGGGAAGGCAACACTTTCTGGACAGCGAGGAGGTTTAGTAACTCACAGTTTGTTGTTTCAGCTTCTTCATCTCTCTGTCCCTCACACTCCTGGGATTTGTGAAGCTCTGTCCTAGTCTGCTGAACCCTAAATCAAGTCTCTTGGTGAGCTTTTGTTTCTTTCTCCATTGTTTTTGTGAGAGAGCTGAGCTTTTTCTGACTAATCTGATGCAATCTTCCCACTGCAAAGTATTCTCCTTTTGAATATAGCATTTGGCCTGCTATGTGACCTTAATAGAGATCAAATGGTTAACCATGGGGCACTAAGTTACATGAGACCTGAGTTGACAATCCTGGGTTGGGTATTGTCTGAACCACCAAGCCATAAACTTGGGCCTGTACAGCATCACTCCATCATAAAATGGTAATGGTACATAGAATATAGGACTTGAGTGGTTTCTAAAGACACAAGTTAAATTAGGAAGTGGCCCAAATACCCACACCCCACACTACAGCCACATTACCTTCTCTTTCCTAGCCCATAGCTATGGCCTCTTGGGGATTTCTTCATGAGAAGATGACAGAGGAAATATCAGCCCTCATTTACATGATATCCAAGTACCAACACAAAAAGGACTTCTATAGCACTATAGCCATTTCTGGGACATCCCTGAAGGAAAGTGGTGAAGGAAATCCTCCAGTGGGCAGAAATTTGAACATTACATCTAGTTGTTCATATTGTCGGTTACATCTAGGTGTTCATATTGTTGGAAAGAGAAATAGTCAGAGATGTATTTGTATATTGATTCATGGGCTGTCACCAATGGTTTGGATGGATGGTCAGGGAATTAGAAAGAGTATATTTGGAAAATTGGTGACAATGGGGCCTGGGGAAGAAATATGTGGATAGACCTTTCTAAGTGGACAGAAAACATGAAGTTGTGTCCCATGTGAATGTTCAACAGAGGGTGACTTAAGCATAGGAAGATTTCAATAATAAATTGCATAACAGGACCCATTGTGTGGATACTAGTGAGCCTCCTTTCCCAGGCACTTCTGCTCTCATTGCCCTATAGGATCATGAACAACTGGCCATGGTGACAAAGAAGGAGATTATGTATGTCTTCATCAACATAGACTTCCATTCAAAAATAATCACCTTTCAAGATCTATGGCTGAATGCCCAATCTGCCAGGAGAAAAGGCCAACACACATTCTCTGATAGGGTACCATTACCTGAGGTTATCAACCTACTACCTGGTGGCAGGTTGATTATATTGGACCACTTCCATCAAGTGAACAAAAGTCTAACTCTAATCACAAAAACAGAGTCAATGCCGCTCAAACACTTCTGAGACTGAGACAATTTACATATCCAGATCACCTAGAAAGAAGGGAAGATTGGGATGTTTTGGAGAAGAACCTGCTACACTGTCAAACATTTATACTGTTAATCTTCCTCCCAGCCTTCCCCCAAAGGGATATAGAGCCTTTTATCAGGGTAAACCTGTGTTGGGTAAAAAGAAATGACCAAACATTTCAGGATCATTAGACATTTGGTAGACACTAACATTAATTCCAGGGTACTAGAACACATCACTGTGATCCACCAGTCAGAGTAGGGGCTTGTGGAGGTAAGGTCATCAATAAGGTCTAGCTCAGGTCCATCTACCAGTGGATCTCATAGGTTCCTGGACCCTTTCTTTGGTTATTTTGCCAGTTCAGAAAGCATTATTGAAATAGATATACTCAGCAACTGGCAGAATGACCATATTGGCTCCCTGACTTGTGGAGTGAAAGTTATTATGGAACAAGAGGCCAGTTGGATGTGACTAGAACTTCTCCTACCTAGAAACTTAGTAGATCAAAAGCAATACTGCATTCCTAGAGGAATAGCAGAGATCAGTGCTACCTTCAAGGCTGGAAGGAGTCAAGGGTGGTTATTCACACCATATGCCACTCAACTCTCCAGTTTGGACTGTGCAGAATGCAGATGGATCTTGGATGATGAGAGTGAATTATCACAACCTTAACCAGGTGGTTGGTAAAATTGCAATTACTCTTCCATATGTGGTATCATTGCTTGAGTGGATCAACACATCCCATGGTACCTGGCATGCAGCTATTGATCTGGAAAATGTTTTTTTCTTCTTCACTGTTAACAAATACCAATAAAAACAATTTCCTTTTAGCTGGAAAGTCCAGTAACACTGTTCCATTGTCCTACCTCAGGAGCATATCCTCTTTCTAGCCCTATGTCATAATCTATTCCTCAGGGACCTTGATAATCTCTCTGGTCCATTTTATTGATGATATCATGATCATTATGTAGAGTGAGCATGAAACAGCAACTACTCTAGATTTATTGATAAAGCATTTGCCTTTCACAGGTTGAGAGAAAACTCCAAAGTAAATTCAGCATCATTCAACATCAGTGTTCTTTATGGCATACAGTTTTGTCTGGAATATTGAGATATCCTTTGTAAGGGGAAGGATACTCCCTTGTATCTGCCCTTACTACTACCAAAAAAGTGACACAATGCTTAGTTGAACTTTTTGGAGTTTGAAGACATAATATTCCTCATCTGGCAAATTTACTGAGTGACCAAAAAATCTATTAGATTTGTGTTGAGAATGGTCCAAGTGGTGGCTCTCTGACAAGTCCAGGCAGCCATGCAAATTTTTCTGCCCCTTGGGTCATCTATTCCAGATGATCCAATTGTACCAGATGCACCAAAGACAAATTGATATGCTTTCTGAATACTTTGGCAAGCCACTAGTGGAAAATCATAGCATATACTCTTGGGATTTGGGTGCAAAGCCATGCCACCTTCTACAGATAACTATTCTTCTTTTGAGAAACAGCATTTGGCCTGCTACTGGGCCTTAGTAAAGAACAAATACTTAACCATGGGCTACCACATTACCATGGGACCTGAGTTGAATTGGGTGTTGCCTGACCCACCAAGCCATAAAGTTGCC
The DNA here is from genome assembly GCA_029593785.1 of Cabassous unicinctus. NCBI lineage: Eukaryota > Metazoa > Chordata > Mammalia > Cingulata > Chlamyphoridae > Cabassous > Cabassous unicinctus. Next base: position 15,779 of record JAQZBX010038368.1, on the reverse strand, counting down.
CAAAGGCTCATCAACAACTGACCATGGTGGCAAAGATGGAGATTATGTATGTGTTCAGCAACTTAGACTTCCACACATAAAGAATAACCTGTCAAGATCCATTGCTGAATGCATAAGGCCAGGAACAAAGACCAGCACACATTCCCTGACACAGCATCATTACCTGAGTTTATCAACCAAGTACCTGATGGCAGGTTGATTATATTTGACCACTTTCATCATGGAAGGGGAAGCATTTTGTCCTAGCTAGAATACACACATAATGGGGATGTGGGATTATCTTCCTTGCATGTGATGCTTCTGCCAAGGAAACCATTGTGGACTTACAGAATGTCTTATCCACCATAATGGTAATCCATACAGCCATGATTCTGATCAAGCAACTGTCTTCCCAGCAAATGAAGCATGAGAACATATACGTGATTATGTAATTCATTTGTCTTATCATGTTCACCATCTTCCTGAAGCAGCTGGACTGATAGAATGGTGGAAAGGATTTTTTTTTCTTGTTTCCAAATATTTTTAATATATTTTTCTTAGAGAAGTTTTGAGCTTAGAAAACAATCATGCATAACATGCAGAATTTCCCATACATCATCACCCACTACCACCTGGCATTGTTGTGGAATATGTGTTATAGAATTTGAAAGAACATCATGAAAATATTACTACTAGCTATGGTACATGCTTTACATTTGGTATGTTTTCTATACATACCCTATCATTATCACTGTGTATTAGTAGGATACATTTGCTATACTTCATGAGAGAACACTCTCATATTTGTATGGTTAACCACAGTCCATCATCCACCATATGATTCATGATTCAATGTGTTATCAAGTTCCATGTCTTGTACAATCCATCCAATATGTGCACTCCATGTCTCTCATCTGGCAAAAGCATCAGTGAGCTGTGCAGTCATCACCTCAGTAAATTTTTGGATGTTTTCCTTAATCCAAAAGAAAAATCCCCATACCCACTTATTATATTATTATTGAAACTTAGCATTGATATAGTAACTTCTTTGACATTGATGCCACAATATTAAAATGTTTCTATTAAGTATAGTGCATAAGTTACATTAATTGTATTTTCCCATGCATGTTCATATTTATACCATCTTGTAATAGTAGTGTACAATTGTTGTAGTTCAGAGAAGAACTTTCTTGTATTTACATTATTAACCTCAATCCTCATCCACCACTGAATTCATTATGTTCTACAGTCCCTAGATTATTCTCTTTCTTTCAGTTGACATTTATATCCCTAGACTACCCCCTTTCAGCCACAATCACATTTATGAGCCAGCCATGTTATAATTATATAATGTGTTACCATGAGCCCTATTCATTTCCACACTTTTATTTATTTATTATTTTATTTTTAAGGAAGTTTTAGATTACATAAATGTTACATAAAAAATATCAGGGATTTCCATATGCCCCACTCTTTCCTCCTCCCACACTTTCCCACATTGACAACATCCCTCATTAGTCATTTCCACATTTTTATTAGAATCAAGCTCATTGAAAATTCTACATACATTAAGCATCAGTACCCCTTCTCAGCCTTTTCCTATCTCCTGGTAAACTATATTCATATTCTAGATTTTAACTTCACATATTTATTCTTTTATTTAGTTAATGTTATTAAGACCATATAATGTGTCCTTTTCTGTCTGGACTATTTCTCTCAGCATCATGTCCTCAAAGTTCATCCATATTTTCATATGTGTTCAAATTTCTTTCCTTCTTACAATAGCATGGTGTTCCATCGTGCGTGTGTGTGTGTGTGTGTGTGTGTAACTCATTCATCAGTTGATGGACACTTGGGTTGTTTTCATCTTTTGGCAATTGTGAATAAAGCAGCTAGTAAACTTGGTGTGCAAATGTCTATTCACATCCTTGTTTTCAGCTTTTCTGGATATATTCTTAGAAGAGTGATCGCCAGTTCATGTGGCAGTTCTGTTTAGCTTCCTGAGGACCCACAAAACTGTCCTCTGCAGAGGCTGCACAATTCTTCATTCCCACCAACAGTGAAGTAGTGTTTTTATTTCTGCACATCCCCTGCATCATTTGTAATTTTTCTGATTTTTTAAATAATGGCCATTCTATGAGGTATGAAATAATATGTTTTTTATATTAAATACTTTATTTTAAGTAGGTATTAGTTTACAGAAAAGTTTCATAGAAGTAGAAGGGATTCCCATATAGCCCAAAACCTCCCCTTGCACATCTTCCCCTGTTAATAACGTCTTACAATAACATGGTTCATTTGTTACAATTGATGAATAAATATTGAAGCTTTGCAACTCACCAAGGTCTATAGTTTACATTGTGGTTTACATGTAACTCCAATGCCCTAAAAATGCCCTATGTCATAACTATTGTTCCCTCCTCTACCCCTTGGAACCTCTGGTACCCACTACTTTTATATCAATGTTACAAGTTCTTTCATTACTACAATAATAATGTTGAATTCCCTCCCTTAAGTTTGTTCTTTCCTCAGCCTTGAGTATTTTGGAATGGTGATGCCCACTCTTCTTCAGATTGAGAGGAGGCTTAGATTTTATTGGCCAGCTGGAAGTTACTGTTTTGCTTGCCGTTGTAGGTATTTGTTTTTTGGGATGGGGTTTGTCCATTATCCTCATTTTGTTCATGTCCTGGGAGAGTCCAATGAATTTGAGAGTAGGATTTGGCCACAACTCTGTTGTCTCAACTAACATATTAACAGACAGAGGATTTTAGTCTCTGATCATATATTTAATGGATATAGTGCTAATTATAGATTCAAATAAAAGGCATAGAAGAATTGTGTGGGGAAATTATTGATGAGTCTAACTCTTGTGAAGTGTGAGATGATATCTCACTGTAGTTTTGATTTGTATTTCTCTAATAGCTCAGGGTATTGAACATTTATTCATGGGCTTTTTTGCCATTTCTATTTCCTCTTTTGAAATGTGTCTATTTAAGTCTTTTCACCATTTTAATTGGATTGCTTGACCTTTTATCATTGAATTATATGATATCTTTATATAACATAGAAATCAAACCTTTATTGGATAAGTGGTTTCAAAATATATTCACCCACTCAATAGGGTGCTTTTTCATCTTTTTGACAAACTTATTTGAAGCACAAAACTGTTTAAGTTTTAGAAGTTCCCATTTCTCCATATTTTTTTTCACTGCTTGTACTTTGGGCATAAGGGTTAATAAACCACCACCTGCCATCAGGCCTTGAAGATGTTTCCCTACATTTTCTTACAGGCATTTAATAGTTCTGGCTTTTATATTTAGGTCTTCAATCCATTTTGAGTTAATTTTTTATAACATGGGAGATAAGGGTTCTCTTGCTTTCTTTTGGTTATGGATATCCAATTCTCCCAGCACCATTGTTTGAATAGACTGTTTTGTCCCAGACAGCCTTGTCAAAAATTACTTGACCATAGGTGTGAGGGTCTATTTTTGAACAATAATTTCAGTTGTACTGGTCTTTATGTCTATATTTATGCCAGTAGCATGTAGTCTTTTTTACCCACTGTAGCTAGTTAATATGATATAAAGTCTGAAACTGAGAGTCTTCAACTTTATTCTTCATTTTTCAGATATTTCTGGCTATTCAAAGCCCCTTTTCTCTTCCAAATAAATACGATAATTGGCTTTATCATTTCATAAAAAAGGCTGTTGGAATTTTTTAAAATCAAAATTGCATTGAATCTGTAAATCAATTCAGGTAGAATTGACATCTTAATAATATCTAGTCTTCCAATCCATGAACACAGAATGTACTTCCATTTATTTATGTCTTCCTTGATTTTCTTTAACAATACATTTTAGTTTTATTAGAATAGGTCATTTACATATTTGGTTAAGTTTATTCCTAAATGTAAATGACTATACATTTCCCTCTCAGCATTGTCTTCATGGCATCCTACAGATTTTGATATGTGTTTTTCTTGTTTTCATTCTTCTCGAGGTATTTACTGATTTCACTTGCAATTTCTGCTTTGACCCGCTGATTATTTGAGTATGTTTTTTAATCTCCAAATATTTGTGAATTTTCATTTTTTCCTGCCTGTTGATGATTTCCAGCATTATCCCATTGTCATCAGAGAAAGTCAATCGAATAATTTCAATATTTTAAAATTTATTGAGATCTGTTTTATGACACAATATATGGTCTATTCTGTGGAAAGATCCATGGGCACATAAGAAGAATGTACATACTGTTGTTTTGGGGGCCAATGTTCTGTATATGTCAATTAGGTTTAGTTCATTTATCATTTTATTCAAGCTCTCTATTTATCCTCTCCCCGATTATATATCTAGGGATAATGGTGGTGCATTGAAGTCTCCAACTATTATTGTAGAAACATCTATTTCTCCCTTTAGTTTTCCCAGTGTTTTCCTCATGTATTTCGAGGCACTCTAGATAGGTACATGTACATTTATGATTATTTCTTCCTGGTGAGTTGCCACTTTTATTATTATATAATATTCTTCATTGTATTTAATTGTATTTCATTGTATTTAATAATATCTTTGCTTTTAAAGTCAATTTCATGTAAGTATAGTTCCTCCAGCTTGTTTTGTTACTGCATGTGTCTGAATTCCTTTTTCCAGCCTATCACTTTCAATCTGGTTGTATCCTTGGGTCTAAGGTGAGTATCTTCTAGATAGCACATAGCTGGCTCATGTATTCTTATCCACTCTGGGAGACTCTGTTTTCTGATTGGAAAGTCGAATCCATTAGCATTCAGTGTTATTGTAAAGATAGTTCTTGCTTCATCCATTTTGACCTTTGGGATTTTTCTGTCATAGCTCATTTTCACTATTCTTTTATACTTTTATTTATGTTTACTGACATAATCTTCATTTCTAGACTCCCTTCTATGATTCTGTCTCCTGTATTTACTTTTCAGGCTGTAGGACTGCCTTTAGTTTTTCCTGCAAGAGTTTGGTTACAAACACTCTCAGTGTATGTTTATGCTTGTATATGTTAAACTCGCCCTCATTTTTTATTACAAGATTGCCAGATATAAGATTCTTGGCTGAAAGTTATTCAATTTCAGAATCTTAAAAACAACATATTACTGCCTTCTTGCCTCCATGGTTTTTGAAGGGAAATAAGAAATTAATCTTATTGGGCATCACATAGTATGTGATGCATTATTTTCCACTTGCTGCTTTCATAATTTCCTTTTTATATTTGCTATTTGACATTCTGATTGGTATGTGTCTTGGAGAAGATCTATTTGGATTTATTCAGACTGTAGTACATTGTGCTTCTTTGATATGGCTATTCATATCTTTTAATAAAGTTGGGGAATTTTCTAACATTATTCCTCAAATATTTCTTCTGCTCTTTTCGCTACTGTTCTTCTGAGACACCCATGGCTTATATATTTGCACATCTTTTGCCATCATTTAGTTCCCTTTTACCCTGATCATTTTTTTTTCCATTCTTTATCTGTTCTTTGGTCTGTTTGCTTCCAGGCAATCTGTCTTTAAGCTCACTGATCCTTTCTTCTTCCCCTTTCAAGCTGTTGCTATATGCTTCCAGTGTATTTTTAAATTTCATTTATTGTGACATTCTTATCCATAAGAGCTGCTATTTTTCTATGTATGCTTTCAAATTCTTTATGCTCACCTAATGCCTACTTAATATCCTTAATCTCTTGAGCCATCTTCTTGAATTTATTAAGGGGGTTTATTTGAACATCTGTGATTAGTTATCTCCACTCCTTTATGTCATCTAGAGGTTTAGTTTGTTCCTTTGACTTGGTGATACCTTCCTCTTGCTTAGTATGGATTGCAATATTTTCTGGTGTCTCAACATCTGATTTATTTGATGTATTTATTTAGGGCTATTTTTCCTTTTAGTCTAGGGCTTTCTATTTGTTTGACTTTTTGTTACAGCCCCTCTTTGACACTTGGTTCAGCTTATTTTGGAACTTCTTAATGACTCATTTTTAGTCTATCTGAAATTTTCAGCTTTTTAAAATCTGTTTCTTGCCCTTTCTCCCTTGCTCAGGGTGGAGTAGGACCCAAGGATGTGGTTGCTACTATATGCTGTGGAAGCTGAATTTCTCCACATTACCCCAGCAACTGATGAAAATTCTCCCATGTTTTTCCCCTGACAAGGGTGGGGACAGAGCTGTACCTGGGTGCAGTAATCCAAGTTGTGCAGGCCCAGACCTTCAGTAGTTCCTCAGAGACACTGCTGAAATACCACAGCATTTCTTTCCCAGCCTGATGTGTGGATGGAGTTGCAGCTGTGACCAGTGAACTAAGCCTTGTGGGAAAAAACTAACCACAGTTGCTCAGTTATACTGATAAAGCACCTACCCACTTCCGCCTCTGCCAGGAGCATGGGTGATGCCTCAGGCGTGCCTAATAGTTTAGTCCTTGCAGGCTGAAAGTGACTGCAGTTGCCCAGTAAGGCTGAGAGTGTTCTGTCCCTCCTCCAGCCTTGTCAGGATTATTCCAGTGATGTTGTAGATGTGCCCAATAATTTAGAACAGGTGGGCCAAAAGCACTTGTAATTGCCCAGAGAGTCTGATAAAGAACAGCCCTACCTCCTGTCCAATTTGAGGGTGGGGAAGTAGCCACTGATGTGCCCAGCAGTTTAGTTTGTGCAAGCCAAAAATTACTGTTTCTACCTAGAAAGTTTGAGAGAGCATTGCCCATCTTCCTGCACTGTGAGTGTTGGAGAAGGAGTAACAGATGTGTCCAATATTCTAGTCTGTGTGGGTTAAAATTTGCTGCATTTGACAGGAGAGGCTGAGGGCACACTCTTTCTCTGCCTGCCCTGTCAGGTGTCAGGATGGGGTCAAAGTGTGTACAATTTGTCCATGTGGGAAGAAATAGCCAACAGTTGCTGGAGAGGTTGAAGTAACACCACTCCCCCTCTTGTACAATTTGGGACAGGGATGTAGCCATGTGGGTGTCCAACAATCTAATCCATATACGCTTGAAGTGATTACAGATGCCCAGAGAGGCTGATGGATGTTCACCAGCTTCCTCCCTGCCAGAGAAGAAGCTGCAGTCCAGTGAAGGACAGCAATCTGACCTGGTTGGGAAAAAGGAAGTTGCTACCATCATTGTGATTTTCAACCAGCCCTGCTTCTATTGATACTGGGGGTGGAGTTTAAATGGAGTCAACAATCTGTTTCCAAAATGGATAGATTCAAACTTTAGCTGTACTGAAGATTGGACTTCAGGCAGCTGAATTAATTAATCAGTAGCTGAAGTCAGACTGTCTCTTCCTCCCCTATTTAAGGAAAACTGAAGCAAGGGAAGAGCTCCTGAAACTTTTTTTTTGTAGTATGTTTTCATTTAACTTTTTAATTTTTTAAAAAGATACTTAGATTAGAAAAATGTTACACACACAAAAAAAGGGATTCCCATATGCCCCACCTCCCACACCTCCCACAATCTCCCACATAAACATCCTTCATTGGTGTGGCACATTAATTGCAATCGATAAACACATCCTGGGGTTTTACAATTAAGCATGGACCATAGTTCACATAGTAGACCACACTCTCTCCCACACAGTTCTTCATGTTTTATGATGATACAAAATGGCCTATATCTATCATTGCAATGTCATTCAGGCCAATTCCCAAGTCCAGGAAAAACTATGTATTACAATTGCTTTTCTCTTTCCCTGCCCCCAGAGCTTCCAGTGGCCACTGGCTCCACATCAATGTTGTAATTTCTTCCATTGCTTGAATCACAATATGTCTATAGCAGAATACCAGTAAGTCCACTCTAGTCCATAGCTCTTCCCCCAATCCTGAGGAGTCTGGGATGGTGATGTCCACTTCACCTCCAGTTGAGAGGGGGTTTGTATCCCATGGGGAAGATGGATGGAATTAACCTGCCTGCAGCTGCTGACTCTCTCCATTCCCTGGGATGGCCATTGTCCATCGTCATCTCCCCACCAGTTGTCCTGGGTGAGTACAATGAGCTGTAGAGTAGGAGTTGCTTTTCCGCCAAGGTTCTGGGTCCAGCTGGCACATGGACAGCCCAAAGACTCAAGCCTCTGGATGTATACCTAGAAACTCCAGCACCAAGTCTAAGTTTGAATAGAAGGGACAGATGAGCCATGTGCAAGGAAGACATAGTTGAGTCCAACTCTGTCACTCTCAGGAGCACAAACTCCAAAGTAAGGCCCACTTGTAAGGCACCAAACTCCAGAGTTATCTGCCCTGACATAGGACCTGGGTGTCTCCAGAGTCCTCAGAGCACCATTATTTGGTGTGATATCCACTTTGGAACTCTATGAGATCCTACTGAGATGTGCATAAGCATTACCTCTGGGATGACCTCCCGACTCATTTTGAAGTCTCTTGGCCATAATAACTCATTTGTCTTTACCTTTTGCCCCTTTTATTCAAGGTCTTTTTCCAGTTGCATTACCAATTGGCACTTGGTAGCAATCCCTCAGTGCCAGGGAAGCTCATCTTTGGGAGTCATGTCCCAGGCTGGGAGGAAGGTAATGCATTCATATGCTGAGTTTGGTTTAGAAAGAGGCAAATCAAACATTGGAACAACAAGGAGGTTCTCAGGAGGCAACCCTTAGGCACCCCATAACAATAGGCTAAGTTTCCATTTCAAGAGCAAAGACTCATAAGGCTAGTCATCAATAATAAGGACCCATCAATGGATCATCCTCCTTTGCCAGACACTGCCCCTGCACTTGGTGGGACTGTTACTGCTCCCGTAGAGAATGTGGTAGTGCTCTCCAGGATGGGAATTCAGTATTCTCTCATTTATTGAGTGATTCTCCATCCACTGTGACAATGCCCTGTGAACATTTGGACATTTTTATATACTTTATATTTATGCTTAGGTGAACTTCCTCCCATATATCCCCCATCCCTGACACCCCACACCAATGATCCTCTCCCTTCCCTGTTGTAACCATTCTGTGATCCAAAGCTTATTCAAAGATGAAGCCATTACAATAGCTGAATACAATTAATAGAAAAATGAAATAATATAGATAAGTTTAAATGTAGAGATAAAATACACACAATTTTTTTAAAAAGTAAAAAAAAATTAAAAGATTGGGATATTGAAAAAATGAAAAATAAAAAAAAATTTTTTTTTAACATTTTGCCTTCATTACTGCAATATCTGGTGTCCAGTCTGTACCATGGCACCTTCCCCTTCTCATTCCCCAGTGTCTCATTTTTCATTTTGTTTTCAGAGAAGTTTTAGGTCACAGCAAAGACACACACAGAATACAGGAAACTCTCATATACCCAACATCCTCCCCCTTACCCCCCCCCATGTTAATACCTTTGTATATGTGGATGGTAGCATTGTTGTAACTGATAAACAAATAGTGAAACATAGCTACTAAACGTTGCCGATGGTTTACACTATATTTTATATTTTAGACTGTACACTTTTATAAATTTTGATGATATTTACCACATCCTGTGTCCATAACTGTATGGTAATGAAGAACATTTCCACTGACCACTAAATACCCCCTGTTTGATCTATTCTATTCCTCCCACCTCATCCCCCTAGGGCACACAATGACCCCCGTGGCTTGACTCATTGAATGACAAGATTCATAGTTACATGCAACACATTATGACAGAATGAACACTCACACACTCCTTAGAAGCCTGTTCCAGGTGTGCCCTGCCCCAAATGCCCCCCACAACCAACACCCTAAACCAGTGATCCTTCCTTGTCATATTGCCATAAGAGCATTCCCACATCTGTACTTTCAACCTCAAACCCACAAATCCCCAATGTTCAACTGGACTCTCTCCCAACCCTCCCCCTAGTATCCTGGATCTTCTAACCCACCCTTCCCAATCTACCCACCCGCCAACCCTGCACCACCCAACCCAATAATATCACTACCCTCCTGTCCTATCTCTTTAATACTCAACTACACTCTATCACTTTACTGTAGATTACGTCCGTATGGGGATGGCTCACAATTTTCTTTTCTCTATTTATTGTAATCCTATCATACAGACAATAGCTCTCTGAGAGTGCTCAATTTCCTTAATTCATATCAGTGAGGTCATATACTGTTCATCCTTCAATGTCTGGCTTACTTCCCTCAACATAAGGTCTTCAAGATTCATCCATGTTATCCCATGTGTTAGCACTTTATTCCTTCTTACAGCTGAGTAATATTCTATTGTATGTATGCACCACATTTTTTTTATCCATTCATCTGTTGATGGGCACCTAGGTTGATTCCAACTTTTGGCAATAGTGAACAATGTTGCTTTGAACATTGATGTGCATATATCTGTTTGTGTATTTGCTTCCAATTCTTTTGGGTATATACCTAACAGTGGAATCGCTGGATCATATGGAAGTTCTATAGTTAGTTTTTTGAGAAGCCACCAAACTGTCCTCCCTAGTGGCTGGACCATTCTACATTCCCACCAGCAGTGGATGAGGGTTCCCATTCCTCCACATCCTCTCCAACACTTATAGTCTGCTGTTTTTCTAATAGCCACCATTCTAATGGGTGTAAGGTGGTATCTTACCTTAGTTTGGATTTGAGCTCATTTGAGCTCCTGAGACATTTTACTCTGCCAGTGGGAATGAGCACCAGCCTCTGTGGCATGGAGTTTTCTACTCATGAATCTTCAATGCAAATGAGCAGTCTCCTTCTGTTCTTCTAAGGATGCTGCAGGATGCTCTTCTGGTCTCCTGGTCCCCCCAATCAGGTAATTTAGGTAGATCTGGCTAACTGTTAACTTCACTGTGGGATGAGCTGACTCTTGGAGCTCCATATTCTTTTGACATCTTGCCCCTCCACTGGAAAGGCTTTTTGAAGACTCAGTTTGGGTGCAATGTGGATGTAAATAACTTACAGGGCTCCGGTAATGTTCTCCTAGAGATCAGATTTTGTTACACCCTGTTATCATGATGTGATATTGGCAGGGCTCCTTTCAAAACGTCCTCTGGCCACACCAAGCTGTTATTACATATCATTGTTGGCAAGTTTCTCAATCCCTTACACTATGCCCTGGTTAGAAATTCCTCTACAATCTAATCAAATTGAGGTTACTAATGATGATTTGTTCCTGAGGTCGTTGCTTGGTTCTCACCTGTAAACTGTCCGATGTACACTCTAGACTGAGGTATAGTTAGACCAACAAATCTCTCACTTCCCTTCACCACAACATGCACTGATTGCAAGAAAACTCTTAGATTTAAACTTTTTCAAATTCTTTTGATATAATGTCAGGTTCTTGAGGAAAAGGATTCAGTACCAACTCTTTAAAGGACTGTTTCCCCCACCACAGTAAGAATCTTTTATGAGAATGCTGTTGCTGAGCATGGGAAAAGGCAAGCTCACTCTAAAAGATACCCAAACTCTAGAGGTTATTTGGTATACGTGGGGGAACAGATAGAGATCTTATATATTTGTCTTTCTTGGCATACCATGAACCAAGTATGTATTTAGTAGCCCTGGTATTCTATGGGAGCCAACCCAAAATTGTGTGGGTGTTGAGAAATAGGGAGAAGCACCCACCCAGGACTAAGGTTTATCAACAACAGGGTTGAGAAATGCTGATGACCTGCTCATCATGGGAAGAAACTCTGTGACTGGGAGCTTTAGCTTAGAGAGGATGCCCTGTGTGCTTGGGTGCAGAAATTATTAGTGAGTCTTTTCTCTGATTACCTGGATGGTTATTGGGGGAAAGGAGCAATCTTATTTCAAATACTACAAATTAACCATTCTTACCATTTTCATAGATATTCTTGAGTAGGCATTTGTTCATTTGCCGTTTTCCTTTAGAATTATTTCCTCAGGCTATATATATCTCTTTTATTAAAAATAACTTTCACCAGTTTTCTTTACAGTATTTTTGGGCAGGTCAGCAGAGTTCCTCCTCATGTCATGCCAGAAGTCAATTTCCAGTAGGTTATCGGGCCTGATCTTCATTATTTTAGTTAAATTGGGATTCATCTTCCAGAAGTTGTACCAATGGAATCATATATTGGATTTTATATTTGTTTAATGTTTCAATCAGCCTCATTATTTGGTAATTCATCCCTACAAATTTGTGTATCATGTACACATTTATTTTAATGCTTAAGAGTATTGCAATATATCCATAATCTTAAATTTATTTAATTTTTACTTGCTGATTTTAATTTGTGTTTTGTCCAATTTCTGGGCATTACAATGAAAAGTATTACTCAGCATGGTGCTATTGATCAGTGAGAATAATCTTGCTCTTATTCTTACAAAAACTAAAAACCAAGGGAGCAGGAAAACTGTAACCTCCAAATTTTTTTTCAACACATCAGAGAATGACAGTTACTGAAAAAGAAAAACCATGATCCTTTGAGAAAGAGTGACCTACAAATAGAAATAGTATCCAAACATTAGGTTACCTTAGGCAAATGCCACCAGATGACATATGTTAGTTAGAAGATGAAAATAGATACTGTTAATGAATTTATAAACTTTGAGTGTAATAAAGGTACTGGAGTGGCTCATCATAATATACAGACCCCTAATCTCTTGTAAGCTTTCCCTTCAGATTTAGGGATAATCCATGAAAAAGACAAAAACCAAACAAAAAAGCCTCTACCAGTGGTGCTTGGGGAGAGGAAGCCCATCCATTGTACAGATGCACAAACAACCTCCTCCCTCATCTACTACAGGACAAAAGTAGAATTCCACACAGGTAATGTAATCAAAACCAGTGTTATATAACCACTAATGGGATGCAATAGGGATTGCAAGAGGACAGAGACCAACAAAGAAACTCAGTCTCAAAACACCTCCATGCCCCTAAAGCAATAAAAGATTTAATCTGAGATGTGTTGCCTCCTGAAATTGGAGGGGAAATTGGAAACATATTAGACAGCAACTGTGTATTCTTTTTTGCTGCAACCAATAGGACAATAACAGAATTAATCAATCCTAAAACCCTCTAGAGAAAATTTTTGCATGTCCCATTGGGATAATTTAATATTTTTATATGTGTTATTATAAAAGTACTATATTCCACAAGATCTGAGTCAATGACGCTGGAAGATAATCTATCTTTTTTATTGAGGGTGTGGGGGGGTTATTTTTATTCTGGAAACAAAAATACAACCTAAAATGTTCTATTTTATACATATTCAGTTATACAATTATCTGTTGTTAATGACACGTACAATGTTGTGCTATGATTACCAGCATCCATTACCAAATGTTTTCCATTACCCCAAACAGACACTCCATAACAATTAAATATTAATGCCACCTTCCCCAACCACACCCAGCCCCTGGAAACATGTATTCTACTTTCTGACACTATGAAGGGCTCTGCAGAAAGTTATGAATCCATCTTTTTTATTAAAAAGCACAACAAATCTTTTCATTGAAAATCTATATAAGATACAACTTTATTTTCACCTGATTATTTTCCTAAATAAAAAGACAAAATATTTCAGTATTTTATAACCAAAAAAACCTGGTCATGTTCTGGAAGAGATGGATCCTCTAGGTGCATTTGGGCCTGAACAACTGGGTACAAGAAATCTCATTCCTTAAACAAAAGGCACACCAATGAGACAGCTGTTTCCCACTCTGAGATGTGGAGCAGGATGGAGGCAGTTGGACACATGCTTGACTTTCCAGGATTTGCTAGAACATTGGATCCAAGCACACATCTGAGAAGCTTTGGTCTCTGTGTGAAGACCAACACATAATCTCTGCTCTCAGAAATTTGTGGAAATGTGCAGAGGATAATGAATTTTAATCAGCTGCTTCTGCTGATAATGACTGCTTCAAAATAAAGAATAATGTGGAGGATTACATTATATTTATATAAAAACATTTATAAGTTTAGGGAAAATTATATATTGATAAATGGTTTATGCAGGGGAATCTAAAAGATAGTTATTAATTAAATATAATTATATTTAATATATAATTAAATTATGTTTAATTATAATTCTTTATTTTCAAAAATAAGGCATTGTGAAACTGCTAATTTTACCTCATCTTTCTGTCAAAATATATTGGAACTTAAGTGTATGTGACACAATGATGATGTTATACATCATAGAATCATAATTTATAGGGAACCTAAAATAAGTAGAGGGACCTGGTCAATTATGCCACATAAGACAGAGGGAAAATGATGCACCTAGATCCTAAACTAATAGAGGGTCAGGTTTTTCTGCTTCCTTCTCCTTCCCTGAGGACCTGTGGCTTAACTGGTGGTGTGTGTGTGTGGGACCTGGGGCTGTATTTTGCCTGAGTTTTCTGAGAAAAGTAAGTTAAGTTAAAAGAGCTTCATGAAGATGGTAAAAACAAGTTTCATTCATGCTTTCAGGCAAATTCAGAAGAAGGTGACAAAAAAATCACAAAATCATCATAAATATTTTCATATGTTTGAGTGTGTGTGTATGCATTTGAACACACACTGGAAATATCAATAAAAATACGTTCTGTGTTTGAATATTGGATACATCATCATACTGCTTAGAAAAGATAAAATGGTAGTCCCCTGAGTGTTACATGTTGTGAACTAAGAAGAGAGGAACCCAGGCAAGACCAAGAATCTCCTCCCAGCTCCTCTCTGCACTTGCGCATGTGTTGGTCCTTGACAGTCCCCTGGTGGTTATTAGGAGTACCTGCAGCCCAGGCCCCTCTTTTGCCCTGCAGGGGAAATTTCTGTCTGGTCTTACCCAAACTTCTTCTCACTGTGTCTCTGACACAGTAACATGTGGCCATGTCACCAGTGCTTGTGGCCAGGCCCTGCGTGGCAGCCAGCCCATTTTTTCTTATGGCTAAATAATATGCTATTTTATGGGAGTGTCACAGTTTGTTTCTCCATATATCTAATAAATAATTTCTTGAGTTCTTCCAGTTTTTTGGTAATTATGAAAAGATGCTGTAAACAGTCATATGTGGTTTTTTGTCTTTGCCACATTTGGGAAACTATGAGGAGTGCATTTGCTAGGTCTTATCGTATGCCTATGCATATTGAAATAAAAAATTGCCACACTGTCTTCCAAAGCGGGTACCCATTTTTTAAAAGATATTTTAAATTTTACTTCTCTTTTTTTAAAGGAGGTACTGGGGATTGAACCCAGGACCTGGTACTTAGGAAGTAGATGTTCAGCCACTGAGCTAAATCATCTTCCCTCCTTTTTTTAAATACAGCAATTTTATTGAGGTATATTCACATACCATACAATCTATCCAAAGTGTATAATTAATGGCATTTAGTGTAATCATAATGTTGTGCACTCATCATCACAAAAAATATTAGAGCAATTTAACTACTCCAAAAAGAAAAACTCCACACCACTTAGCAGACACCTTTCAATCCCCCTATCTTTCCCCACCCCTACATAACCACTAATCTAACTCTATCTTTATAAATTGATTTATATTTACATTATACATAGATGGAATCATATAATATGTAGTAGTTTTTGTCTGGTTTCTTTCACTTAGCATAATGGTTTTTGTTTTTGTCTGATATTAACATCTGTAACATTAACATGCCCTCATTCAGTTTCAAAGGATAAGTTTTATATATGCAATATTACCCATATTCATATTTCACATGAGGTTTCAATATGCTATACAGTTCCATGTTACATTTTTACCTTTCCTTTTAATAATATACCTGACCTTAAACTTTCCCTTTAGACCATTTTCATATGAATAGTACTGTTAGTTACAAACATTATGTTGGGCCCTCATCTTTTCTATTCATTTCCAATGACTAACAGACATCCTTTTTTTTTTTTTTTTTT
>JAQZBX010038367.1:0-15180 GCA_029593785.1 Cabassous unicinctus | reverse complement strand
TGCATCAGCACCCCTTTGGGCTGACTATTACACATGGTTACATGTGAATTAAGCACACCTTTATATGAGTGAAATGCCTGTATTAACTCTAAGTTGGATTTTCCACTTCTCCATCTTTCCATTATTTTATATTGCAAATAAGCACATAGGCAACCTTGGGTCTAAAAACTTGATTACCCTTTCCCTTTCATTAGAGAGAACTCATTCCAAATTTCAAAATTTAAACTCACAGGATAGATGAAGCTTTCGTAGGTTCGCAGAAGAAGAATAAGAGGTGATAGAGGAGGAGGAGCGAGAGTTCACCATTAATTCTCTGGATCATCTATGCAGCACTGAGTTTTAACCTTGAAACTCTTCCAGGATTTTCTTTTCATGGACTTTATGGCCAGTTGCCTCCAGAGAGGCAACTTCTTTCTACACATATCCTTTAAAATTTGACACCCAGACCATATGTTACGCTGTTTCACTCTGATTCTCAAGCAGAATTCTCTCCAATCTACATTTAACTATGTGGAGCATTTGGCTTGCTGAAGGCATACAGCCCTACCAGAACCCCCTGGAATTCATTACCTCTTCCAGATCAGAGGAAGCACGGATGTTAACTAGGACTGCAACACACTTGATAGTTCCCCATAGCATATAAAGGCGAGTTCAGCACCATTATTTGGAAGTGATTTATGCCATGCTGACTCCAATTCTTGTGGAAGATCAAGACCAAAGGAAAGCAGCTTTGCCTAATATTACACCTTCATTCAAGAGGCAGGCCACATTCAATGGCTGGTCAATGTGGGAGTATATGTCCAAGACCCCTTCCCTCCACTGGGGACATCACAGTAGGACCATCCCAGTTTCAGATCTTCCTGTGCAATCTGCTGAAGCCTCCATTGCAATTGCATCTGAGTGGAACACCTCCCTCTGCAAGACTCTGCTTCCTTCTGTTTGGGTGTTTCTGAGAGCACTCCCCAGGATACCATATGAATGCAAATCTCCATCTTAGCATTAGTTTCCCAAGAAACCAACCTAAGACACTTAATATCAGGAGTGGTCCTAGGAAGCAGACACTTTTGTAGTGGAATCATCTGCCAGCCTACTGACAACAGGGACAGCTTCAGTCATGGAAGATACCAGATAATTCCTGGAGAGTAGTTATGTATTATTAAAACTTTCACAAGTGGTGAAATGGAATAGGATGCCAGTGGAAGAGAATGCATGGGAATGTAAAATACCTCAGAATTCAGGAAATAGGAACTATAATGTTAGACGGCTGTTGCTGGGGCTATGAATGCATTGGAGAAGAAAGGATAAAGAAGATTAATCAATTTAAGGCAAAGAGCAATGGTCAAGGACTTCCTTGGCAATATATAAAAAGATTATTGTCTTCCATAGCCACAGAGCAGGATATGCTTAAGATTAGGTCCAGGACACAATTATAAGAGTAACTGTGCTATAGAGAAGGTTGAATTCTAAATCCCAAGAAGTCTGCTTTCCCAAGGTGAGAGTTTTGGCTGGGAAGAAGTGGCAATCTTAGGCTTGGTATGGGAACATATGGGTCAGAGCACTAAAAATCTTGCATCTCTCAGTACTCCTGAATCCTCTGGACCTGCAGAAGTGACCCACTCTTTCTTGTTAAATACAAGTGCCCCTACCCTTTGCTTGCAGAAGATCCAACGACTTCTGCCTTTCAAGATAAAGTTGCCCCTCTCAAGATCTGTTTCCACAGCTCCTCTTGGCCACCAGATCATCAATTAAGGTTAAGTAAAACATTACCTTGTTGGGAAAGTGCTGATCTACTAAGAGACCCATAGTATGAAGGAATTGTAAGACCAAGCAACCATATACCAGCAAGAGCCAGGAGAATTAATATAGGATTGGACTCTGTAAGTCCAATCAGACTCTGTAAGTCTGTACTTGACTAAACCAAGTACTTCCACTTGAGACAGGATTAACACCCCAGCAAGGGCCCAGGAGACAGTGCTAACATGATGATAGAGTAGCTTTTGGAAGCTAGGAGAAAGTGATGACCCACATGAAGTAAAATAAAAATGACGGAACTGCTGTGGCAGAATGTAGAAGGGAGGGATCAGAGAAAACAGAAGGGTGGACATTCTACTATGCAGAGTACATATACTATGTAAGTCTTGAAAACCCACCAACTGACCATGTTCCATGGGACGGGCCAAACTATGCTCCATTTTCCAGAGCAACAAGTGATGAGATGCTGCAAAAAGCGCTAAGGTCTTTCAGAAGTCCAGTGGTGGCTCTCTGCTGTCCTCTGTAGACCAAACCTGAGAGAACTGGGCTCCCTGGTAGCAATGGGGATGATTGGAGCCTGAAATAAGAGGACAGGTGGCAATGTTTAATCATTATAAGCAAAGTGGAGGTACTTATCATAATGCACAGTGAGGCTCGAGTGGTATTCAAAGGGACCCGACCTATTGAGATGGTTAGTAGAACACAGCCTCTTGCGGGGCAAAATGCGTGATAGCCAACAAAAGTATTGCTCAGTATATACAATCAAAAAATAAAGGATGAGTGATGAAGAGGCTGAGGGCAGCCACCCCAATAAAATGTCAGGATCCCTTCACTAGTTTCTATAAACTAGCCAGTTTTTTTATGTAACAGGATTTGACAAATGGGGAGGCCAGGTGCCCAAGAGGAGAAACCCTGCAAAATTTCAGCTGCCAAAGATAGTATTGATTTCTCTAGGACTCTCCAAACATACCCATGGCCACATACACTCAGGTAAATGTATACTGGGGAAAGGGAAATACTCAAATATTTTGAAAAATGGACATCAGATCTGAATTGACACTGAGAACCAGGAGCGTAAAATGTCACCGTGCTCCCCTCTCAGTAGAGTGAAGACATATGGAGTATAGGCATAATAATAAGTGGCTCAGGTTCAGGTCACGGAGGGATCACTAGGTCCAAAGATACAATCAGTGTTTATTTCCCAGTCGCCAAATTCATAATAGTCATGGACATATTTGGTAGTTGGAAGAACCATTGTATTGATTTCTTGGTCTGTGTGGAAAAAGCTGTCATAGCGGGGAAGGCCAAGATGAAGCCTCTGAAACTGCCTGCTCCCTTTCCCACCATAGTAAGATGGTAAATAAAAAATATTACTAAATATTGGGATAACAGGCAAAGATTACCGACATCCTTAAAGACCTAAAGGATTTAGGGATAGTTGTCTCTCTCATATCCCCATTTAAATCACCATTCTTGACCTTACAAAAATCGGAAATATCTTGGAAGATGACCATATGACAACCACAACTCTTAACAAGTGGTGCATTAGCAGCTGGCCAATTGTCATATATTTGCTGGATGTGTATCAAACTTGTTACCACCAAGAAATAAAGACAATGTCTTATAGACGTCTTCAAGTTTTGTTGGTGGCATATTTCACTCTTAAGAGTACTGCTTCAACCAATTTACCAAGTGGCACAGAAGGTTCCAAAATTTGAGTGGATCCTGGAGCAGAAGAGGATGCTACATTGGATCTGGCCTGTAGTATATGCAGCCTTAGCTTGTGGGCAATAGTCCCAGAAAATTCCATGGCATTAAAGGTATCTGTGGTGGGAAAAAATGCCATGTGGAATTTCTAGGAAGCCCATTTAGGAAGATTGCAATGTAGACCTTTAATCTACCAAGTCTTAAGACCAGATGGGTCCACCAACAATTCATCATCAAATGGAAGCAGTGTGTGCAAGACTGGGCAAGAGCAGAGAAGAGGGCACAAGTAAGCTGCACTAGCAGGTAACCCAGACTCCCATGTTGTCCACCAATATTGCATGGGTATCTCCCCCTCAGCTGGTACCTATGGGCCACATGCAGCGTTCCTGGTAACCAGCTCAAAGCAGAGGAAAAGGCCACATTTGAGTCACAAATGGGTTTACCAGTATGTGGATCAAAGCCAAAATTAGATTGCTTCTGCACTAAAGCCCTGTTCAGACAATGGTGAAGGGAAAATCTCTGCATGGTGTTTCTGGTCACCTACTTTGTGAAGAAAGGGAAGTCATGTTAGGGAAGTATATACATGGTTTTATAGGCAGTAGAAATGGTTTGGCCATAGAAAGAAAGATTGAGGGCAAGGAGATGTGGGGAAGATGCATGTGCATGGACATCTGGAAGAGGGGCAGTATGTGTGAAACTGCATGGGTTTCCACTCATCAAGGCTGATCTAGTTTCTCCTATAGCCAAATATTCATCAGCTCAGTAACTCTAAGCCCCTAATAAGGCATTCATTTGTTGAAGGCACCAACTAGCTTCTTGGTGGCAAGTTGATTACACTGGACCCCTTCCGGGATTGATGTGGTTCATCTCTGGTGGAATTGATGCATTTAAAATACGTGCTTACATTTACTAATGGTAGGGCCCTAGTTAGGGCCCCATTCAAGGACTTATAAAGAGTTTCTACCACTAACATGGTATCCCACATAACATTGCATCCAACCAAGGGGCCCACTTTGGAGTAAGGAGTAAGAAGATGGTCATTTGAATATGCAGTTAGGTAAGATAATGCCCTGCAAAATTGGGATGCCATCTGGACACAGTGCACAACCTGAATCAACAGCCATTGTATGGTACTGTGTCCCCAATAGGTAGACTATATGGGTTCAGGAACCCAGAGTTGGAAGTAGCAGTGTCCTTGCTTGCCATCTGTCTCATTGAGCCACTTTGTGCTCCTGTCCCTGCTATTATGCTCTGAGGAAGAAAAGGCTCTGGTTCCCGAGAGGAAACTTCTACCAGTAAATGCATCAACAGTTCCATTAAACTACAATCGAGTCTGCCTCATGTCACTCAGGACCCTGTGCCAGAAAGCCAGCAGGAAAGAGAATGAGATGTCATTCTGGCAAGGGTGCTTGACCCTGATCATGAGGAAAGGTAGGGCTGCTTCTATACCAGGCATTCTTAACAAGGGGTCCGTGAGCTTGAATTGAAATTCCAAAGACATTACTCTTGTGGGGCCATGTTGGTGCGGGTGTAATATATTTATTAAATAACATGCAGTATAGTGTGGACTTAGTAAGGGGTCCGTGATTTTCACCTGACTGGCAAAGGGGTCCGTGGAACAAAAAAGATTAAGAACCCTTGTTCTCGGACGCGGGTGTGGCTCAATGGATAGAGCTCCCGTTTACCATATGGGAGGCCCTGGGTTCGCTTCCCGGGGCCTCCTTGTGAGGGCAGGCCGGCCCACGGGCGCAGTGGGCTGATGCAGCAAGACCTCACAGCAGGAAGCGGGTGTGGCTCAATCGATAGAGCCCCCGTTTACCATGCGGGAGGCCCCGGGGCTCGCTTCCAGGGTCCTCCTTGTGAGAGCCGGCCGGCTGCGCGGTGCTGTGGGCTGATGCAGCAGGACCTCACAGCAAGGGGGAGATAAGCAGACACGGAAGAAACACACAGCGAATGGACACAGTAAAACACAAGCAGCAAGGGGGGGATAAATAAATAAATAAATAAATCTTTTTAAAAAAAAAAAAAAAAAAAAAAAGAACCCTTGTTCTCTACAGTGGGAGCAGGAAGGAGTAAGTTTGGCATTGAAGTAATCTACAGGAGCACCTGGGCCATTCCCCTGACCCATTTTGAAAGTCCACGGACAGTGCGGTGGCCACAATGAGAAGGACATGGTGACCAGTGTCTCAGACTCTCAGGGATGAGAGTCTGGATCATCCCATGAGGTAGGCTACCTTGGACCAACAGATGCGTTAGCCAAGGGTGAGGAGAACCTAGAGTGGGCGGTGGGGGAGGGAGGTGAGGCATGATGCTCTGTGATCAGCCACAGCCACAGGGACCTTATTTCATGCTGCTAAGCTTCCTCTTGTCAGAAGCTCCAGCAAAGGAGACTAGCATGAATCCTGGAGGAATGATGCTGTATTAGTCAGCCAAAGGGGTGCTAATGTGAAATACCAAAAATGGGTTGGTCTTTATAAAAGGCCTGCGTTTCTCTCCAGGCTTAGCTCCTGTTTCCTCCACAAGGTCAGCTGTAGATGATCAGGTGAATGGCTTGCTTCTCTTCTCCTGGGGCCTTCTTTCCAACATCAAAACTGCTTCTCAAAAGACTGCTTCAACTCTCTTCTTGCCATGCCTTTTATGTTTGATTCCCCACCCACCAAGGGGTGGGGCTCAATGCCCTATTGACGTGGCCCAGTCAACACCCTAATCATAACTTAATCATGCCCAGATTAACAGATCAGATTACAAGCATGATCCAATTATATTTTTGGAATTCATAATTACGTCAAATTCCCAAACGGCTATAGATGCCATAATGTGTTGAACTAACACAACGCAGTGGATTTAAGAGGCTCAAGGGTGGACTAAGTGGATATTAGTCTGCCACCCATTCCCTAGCTGCCAGAAGTGTTACCTGCTGACTGCTCACATGACTCTGAGTCCTTCCAACAATTGCCATAGGTCCAAAGAGGGCTGCCTAGCCCCTCCCTGGGAGCCTCTTGCATCCAATGACTGATCAATGCAGATGTTTGAAGTCCCCACCTCCTCAACTGAGGGATCAAGTGAGTCCCCTGTCTCAAGTGCATCATAGTTCTTTTCCTTCTGCCTAATCCTTCTTCCAGGTGTCATTCCCAAGTGCATGCTCCAGGAAACCTGTTCCATGCAAATCCCTTTCTTTGAGTCTATTTCCTAAAATACCCAACTGAAGGCAAAGGCTGTACTTTGAGAGAACAGTAATTGGCCACTGGTGATGTATTTTGGGGAGTGCCCTTTTTATCCTGTGATATATACCATGGTTTTCTTGCGTCAAGAAACATTGCTCTGGATAGGTATGGGCATACTTACTTATTTCCAGGCTTTCTCCAGTAAATATTTGCAATGCTGATTTTTGTTTGGTTGCAAGCTAGCATATGACTTTTGAAAGAGGGATCCCCAGCTGTAATCCTTGCTGTTTAATTATTTCTTCCTAAAACTCTATACCTGAATTTTGAAAGCTAAAACCAGATAGTATTGGTGGTAGTGTGGTTGAGCAGAGAGGTTGAGCAAAGTGGAGACCTCAGTTCAGAAGTAAATAACTGAGGAACTGTAGATAAAAAGCAACAAAACCCAAACCTTCAAAACCATGGGGCGGTGGGGGGAGTCTTTCCACACATCTATGTCCTTTTACCCAAGGATATGTTACCAAAATGCTAATAGAAATATGAGAGCCCTTCTTTGTGTTATATACTGCCATGAAAACAAATATTCTAATCAGTAGTAGGCTATAAAATAATGTATTAACAAGGCAAAAAACAAATGCCATTTCCTTCAAATTACCATTTGAGGACTCTAATTTTGATTTTCGTTTTCAAACCTAAATAGTTTCTAAGGTTTAATAGCTGGGACAAGTCCTTAAGTCCGTTTCCTAATTCTATGATTTTAAAATTAAACTTTAATTAATGTCTTCAACACATTGCCTCGAAACTGACAAAATACTGAAATATTGAAATGGGGTCTTTTCCACTCTGTGGTGTCCTTCCTCAGGAATTCAATATTCTGGCATCTCATTCCCCTTTTTTGATGATCAGAAGAGAAAATGCCACATACCTAGAGGCAATGCCATGTTATGTTCTCCCCTCTCCTCTGTTCTGGCATGTCCCAGCCATCCCATTTGCACACTAATGAGTGCCTAAACTGCTGGCTTAACATAATTGTTAACATTCAACTCGGTCTTCTTTTCTATTCTTATACCCCTCAATAGTCTGTCCTTTCATAAAGAGCTGATTAATGCTTCCCAATACAAGTCTGAAAGTTTTTTGTGTTTTTTTTTTAAACCATCTTATATCTATGAGAGTGTTCTTCTTAAATAGGCTAAATCATCCCCTTCTTTAAAATTGGTCCTTTCAATGTGGTTTTGTTCTGTGGAATTCCAAACTGAGATTTTTCCAATTTGTTCTTTCCAGTTGTAGGAGGGCACTAGTTTGCAGAATGAAGTCACGGCAGATGGAACGGGCACAGGCTGCAGTGACTATCTGTGATTTGAAGAGCCTTTCGGTGAATTGACCTTTGGGTCATGATACAAGGGCCACCCCTCCACTGCCTTATGTTTTAGAAATGGCAGTTTGCTTTTTCCATGACGGCAGGCTTTTGGTTTCATTTGAATAGCTCCTGTTCTGTGCTTATACATTTCCCTGCTCATCAGCACAATGGTTAGAATTTTCTTTTTTTAAAATAGCGCCGTGTCTCTGGCCATCTAAAGGGAGTATAATTTATTTTAACCAGGACTGACCTTATTTTGTATAATCATCCACCTCTCTGACCCCATTATCCTTAGTCTTTGGTTTGGTATTAATTAAGAGCCATCGATTTTCACCTAATGTCAATTCACCCATTCTTCCAATTGCTCTGCAAATCCTACTCATTCTTATTTAGCAGTAGCATTCATTACAGATGCTACTTCTTTCTATACATCTTCTTTCTCTACCACATCTCCCCTTCTCTTTCAGAAGAGTCTGTCCTTGACCCACTAGCTTCCTTCCCTTTCTCCACATTTCTAAGTGGCCTCTTTTGGCTGAATGTCTTAGTGACAATGACTACATTGACAATTCTGAAACCTCTCTCTCCACCTTTAACCTCTGTCCTAATATATATCTTTTCTGCCAATCAGGGTTCCCCTCTAGGCATTCAAATGCACACTCAATCTATTTAAGAATGAGAGAATCCTTTAATTTGTCCCTCTTCCTTGCCATCATTTAGAATCACCTTAGGCATCATTCTTCTGAAGCCTGAATATGCATCTTGATGCATGTCAAGATCAAGATTTATCTTGAAAGATAGACAGTTCCATGATCTGGGGTCTTTAGCTGAGAGGCATTACAGCTCACAGATGTCAGGTTAGGGGAGGAAGGCTGGCTGCCAGGGCAAGACCTGGGAGGTGACAGAAATGAGTTTTCCTCCTCACTGTAAAACAGAATCTCTGTTTTACCAGCTTATTCAAAGGTGATTAAACTTTGGAGGACAAACTCAGGCCAAACAAACTCACAGAAGACTAATTTGGAAACCAAAATCTCAGTAGGCGTTTACAGTGGAAGATATGTCTCATAAGATAAGAGAAAGCAGTTATTTCTCAGGTCAAGAAGAAACTGCTGCTCAAGTGAATTCAGCAGAATAAATTAGAACTCCGAAGGTTGCTTCATTGGATGAGAGAACGTGAGTAGTCCTGATTCTTGCAGTAAGCTGGTCCTTCAAGCTTCATACAGCCATACATATATACTGATCAGCTGGATTCTACTTTTTCCTAGGAAAAGAGTGAACCAATGTGGAGATAACTAAGTGCTTATTGCAGAGAGGTGGTTCATAGTTAAGGCTAGTTCATCATGACAGTTGAACAGTACAATGTCATAAGGCCAAAGGAGAATTGTCATAGTTAATACTGCCAAGTGTTCATCAGAGATCCAGGAAATTATACAGTCCTACCTCGGAAATATTGCAGGCTTGGTTCCAGACCACTGCAATAAAGCAAGTCACACAATTTTTCAGTTTCCCAGTGCATATGAAAGTTATGTCTACACTATACTGAAGTCTATTAAGTGTGCTGTAGCAGTTTGATATTGTTTATAAATTCTAAAAATAGATATTGGATTATGTTTATAAACTGGTCTGTTCCTCTGGGCATGATTAAATTATTAAATCAGGGCTTTGATTGGGGCATGCCGAGGGGGTGGGTCCTCACAGAGAAACTGTGCCACAGAGGAGGGAGGTTGGAGTTTTTGAGCTGGAGCCCAGGAAGTAAACAAATGGGGGGAGAGTATAGCAGCTGAGCCTGGAGAGAAACGAGCCCCGGGAAGAGAGGAATCAGGAAGCCTGAACCCTTGCAGACGTCAGCAGCCATCTTGCTCCAACATGTGACAACAGAATTTGGTACCAGAGAGTGGGGAAGTGCTTTTGCAATTACCAAAATGCTGGAAACAGTTTTTATAAATGGGTAAAGGGTATTTTTTGGAAAAATTGTGAGATGCTTGATGGGAAAAAGCCTAAATTGCTTTGAAGAGATTGCTGATAGTAATATGGGCTCTAAAGAGGCTTTTTATGAGGCTGTAGAAGTAAAAGATGAAACTATTATTGGAAACTGGAGGAAAGGCGATCTGTGTTTTAAAGTTGCAGAGAACTTAGCAAGATTAACTCCTGGTGTTTTATGGAAGGCAGAACTTGAAAATGGTGAGCCTGGGCATTTAGCTGAAGAACTTTCCAAAGGAAACTTGGAGAATGAGGCTTGACTTCTCCTTGCAGCTTATAGTAAAATGCTAGGTTAGAGAGATAAGCTGAGAACTGAACTGTTGGGCACAAAGAAATCAGAAACTGATTCTGGAACTTCCAAGTCTCTGGAAATCAATTTCCCAGGTGATAGTGCCCCATTTGAGGATTTAACTAAACTTGGAACTTGTAAATAAGGATTTAAAATGCAGTTATTCAGAAAAGACTTGTGGCAAATCTTACTGTCTGATAGCTTGGACCCCTGCTTCCTTCATGCTAAACCAACAAACTTTTTGAGAGAGCCATATGAAACAAATTGCTGTTGGCCTGGAATAAAAGGAACATGGAAAGGAGAGATGGAAGGGGAAATGACAACAAGTGGAAAACCATGGAAGCTGAAATCTGGAACTAAGACATAGACTTGGGCCAAGAGAGAAACCCCACCCAAGTGTACAGAGAGGGTAAGTTTGCCCCAGCAGTTGAAGAGGGTGGATGTTCCCACCTGATGTTCAGGGAGAGTTTTGCCACCCCAGGGTACAGAGAGGGTGGAGAGAGAGGTAGAATGTTGAGTCCCCGCCACCTTGGTGGGTGGGGACTCACAGAGAAACCACACCACAGAGAAGGGAGGTTGGAGTTTTTGAGCTAGATCCCAGGAAGTAAACACATGGGAGAGAGCAGAGCAGTTTAGCCCAGAGAGAATCGAGCCCTGGGGAGAGAGACAGAGCCATTGACCTGATAGTCTACAGCTGGCCTTGTGGAGAAAGCAGAGCAGCTGAGCCCAGAGAGAAATGAGCCCCAGGAAGAGAGGAACCCAGGAAGCCTGAACCCTTGCAGATGTCAGCAGCCATCTTGCTCCAACACATGGCAATAGATTTGGTGAGGGAAGTAACTTACGCTTTATGGCCTGGTAGCTGTAAGCTTCTACCCCAAATAAATACTCTTTATAAAAGCCAACAGATTTCTGATATTTTGCATCAGCACCCCTTTGGCTGACTAATACACGTGCAATAGCATTATGTTTAAAAAAACAATGTGCATGCTTTAATTTAAAAATACTTTATGCAATATAATGCTAACCAGCATCTGAGGCTTCAGTGAGTCATAACTGTTTGCTGTTGGAGGGTCTTTCCTTGATGTTGATGGCTGCTGACTGATCAGGGTTGCCAAAGTTTGGGCTGTGGCAATTTCTTAAAATAAGACAACAATGAAGTTTGCCACGTGGATTATCTCTTCCTTTCACAAAAGATTTCTCTACAGCATACGATGCTGTTTGATAGCATTTTACCCACAGGAGAACTTCTTTCAAATGGAGTCAATCTTTTCAGTCCCTAAGGCTGCTATATCAACTAAGTTGATATATTTTTCTAAGGCCTTTAGAGTCCTTTCAACAATGTTTGCAGCATCTTCACCGGGAGTAGATTCTAACTAAAGAAACCAATTTCTTTGCTCATCCAGAAACAGCAGCTCTTCATCCATGAAAATTTTAGGAGAAATTACAGCAATTCAGTTACATCTTCAGGCTCCACTTTTGATTCTAGTTTTCTTGCTATTTCCACGATATCTTCAGTTACTTCCTCCACTGGACTCTTGAACCCCTCAAAGTCATCCATGAGGATTGGAATCAACTTCTTCCAAACTCCTGTTAATGTTGCTGTTTTGCCCTCCTCCCATGAATCATGAATGTTCTTAATGGCATCTAGAATGGTGAACACTTTCCAGAAGGTTTTCAACTGACTTTGCCCAGATCCATCAGAGGAATCACCATCTGTTTACAGTAGCTACAGCCTTTTGAAGTGTATTTCTTCAATAATAGACCTGAAAGTCAAAATGACTCCTTGATCCATGGGGTGCAGAATGGATGGTGTGTTAGCAGGCATGACAGCAATATTAATTTCTTTGTACATCTCCATCAGCGCTCCTGGGTGACCAGGTGCATCATCAGTGAGTAGTCATATTTTAAAAGGAACCTTTTTTCTAAGCAGTCAATCTCAACAATGGGCTTAAAATATTCAGTAAGCCTCATTGTAAACAGATGTGCTGTCATCCAGGATTTGTTGTTCCATTTATAGAGAACAGGCAGAGTAGATTTAGCATCATTCTTAAGGACCCTATGCTTTTCAGAATAAGTGAGCATTGGCTTCAACTTAAAGTTACTAGCTGCATTATTCCCTAACAAGAGAGTCAGCCTGTCTTTTGAAGCTTTGAAGCTAGGCACTGACTTCTCCTCTCTAGGTATGAAAGTCCGAGATGTCATCTTTTTCCAAGATAAGGCTGTTTTGTCTACTTGAAAATCTGTTGGTGGGTATGACCACCTTCATCAGTTATTTTAGCTACATCTCCTCTATAACTTGCTGCAGCTTCTACATCAGCACTTGCTGATTCACCTTGCACTTTTCTGTTATGGAGACAGCTTATTTCCTTAAACCACATGAACCAACTTCTGCTACCTTCACACTTTTCTCCTGCAACTTCCTCACCTTTCTCAGCCTTCATAGAATTGAAGCCAGTTAGGGCCTTGTTCTGGATTGGGCTTTGGCTTAAAGGAATGTTGTGGCTTGTTTGATCTTCTATCCAGACCACTCAGACTTTCTCCACATCAGCAATAAGGCTGTTTAGCTTTCTTATCATCTGTGTATTCACTGGAGTAGCACTTTTAATTTCCTTCAAGAACTTTTCCTTTGTTTTGACAACTGGGCTAAATGTTTAATGCAAGTGGCCTAGCTTTCAGTCAATCTCAGCATTTGACATGCCTTCCTTGCTCAGTTTCGACATTTCTAGCTTTTGATTTAAAATGAGGGACATGAGACTCTTCTTTTCACTTTAACACTTAGAGACCATTGTAGGGTTATCAATTGGCCTAATTTTAATATTGTTGTGTCTCAAGGAACAGGGAGGCCTAAGGAGAGGAAGAGAGACAGGAACAGCCAGCTGATGGAGCAGTTAGAGCACACATATTTATCAATTAAGTTTCCCATCAATTAAGTTTCTGTAGGGTTAGTTTTTTTCCTTTGTATTACTTTTATATTTAGGTCAAAAAACTTAAACAATATTATGACATTGCTAAATACCAAGCTGGCTAGCAAAGTCAAGTTCATCACATATCATTCAAATAAACAACAGTAACAAACAAACAAACATGTAAGCCAAAATAGAATTCTTCTAATAATGAATTGATAAGCAAAACTTTTATTATCCAACAGATGCACTTCTCTTCATTGGGGGTAAAGTTGAAAGATAAGTCACTCAAATTCTAGGAACCAGAGGAGGGACTGAGAGTACTAAACACTTTTCCCTCTAATCCCCACAAAGTATTGTATTAAAATTATGACTGTGTTTTCCAAAGAACCTGCATTAAGGCCCTTGGATTTTTGATCAAATCAAGTGACTGGCTGTACAATTACCTTTTTGCAGACAGTTATGGGTTTGTTTTTATATGCAAATCATTGTTTTTTTTGTGAACTTTGGACCCATTGAAACCAACCTCTGAGTAGGCATTGCTAGTGAGCTTGCTGGGGTCTAGATACATTCAATTTCTCATCACTTCCATATCATTTGCGATCAAGGACAGAAAAAGGACAGAGTCAACATTCAAAAATCCTATGTTGTCAATGGAACAATTACAGAGCTGTCTGCTGACCAATCAGGCAAAAAACAAAACATCACACACACCAAAAAAAAAGTTGCTTTTTTTGTCCCAACTTAAAGTTTCCATGAGAAGACTGCTAAGGGATTGATTTCTTCCCTGCTTGGGAGATGAAAGGGGGAAGGGCTTCACCCTTGACAGGCAAACTGCTGCTTAAATTACAGTCTGACCTTTGGCTTGCGGTGGAGCAACATTTCCCTGACATGGCTTTGTCAAACTGTTCTTTGCCTTTGGCAAACCTCAGGATAGGACACAATGTGCCTGGTAATCTTTTCCAAAAATCTTGCAAAGAATAAGCTGGCAAGTTTTCTAATAATTTATGGTTGTAGGAGACCAATTGTAGATATTTAAGGGAAGTGAAGCTCCCTAGGCCGATGCATTGTATAAATATTAAATTCTGAAATGGAATTCTCTTTCTTGACATGTATATTGATTTCAGTCAAGCCTTATTTTGATGATTTTGATCCTGAAATCAGTCATTTAAAGTGGAATAGTTTAGATGCCTTTCATACTTCTCTTTATGGATTGAATAATGGGACCATCATCTTCATCCATCACATCTGTAGGAATCCCTGATATCATTTTCTTATTTGAATCTGTTCTCAAATGGGATTGCTAATCCCACAGCTAAACCTTAAAGCTGACTCTAAAAATATGTTTTTTTACCATAGCCAACCCACTCATGCCCCACTATAGGGGGAAAAAATGTAGGGTTGATTTTCAGACTTCCTGATAGATTTCATGAAGTCTGAATTCACATTCATTTTTAAGCAGAAGGGACTGAGCCACCTTACATGTCAGCAATGGGCATAGCTGCATGGCTGAAAGTCCATTCTCCTGCAAATGGGGAGATTTTGATTATTTGTTTTGTTAATTTTGTTTTGCCATTGCCTTCCTCTCCCCTCCTTTCTTTTTTTCCCCCTAGTTCCTGTCTTGCAATTAGCATTTTTTGAGTATCTTTATGTGACATGTACTGTAAAATGGCTTTATGGGCATTATCTCATTTAAATCTTACAACAAGCTAGTGACCGCTAGCAGAGGTATCGTTATCCTCAGTCAATCCATGAGGAAATTGAGTATCTGAGACAGCTAGTGAGGTAGCAAAGCAGGGATTTGAAACCAGACCTGCTTCTAATGCTGAGGCAGGTTAGTATAGTGAAAGGGACAAGGCGGCTTGCCCAGCAGACAACCTGGACAGCAGACAACATGGCTGCTAGACCCCACCAAGACCTTGACCTTGACCTTGACCTTGAGGTCCCAGTTGGGACAATTTCCCGGGGCTGAAGGAGGCCCCGGATATTCCAAACAGGCCTCACCATTGGTCCCCACCATTGGTGGGGTAACCA